>PVHX01007367.1:20695-59380 GCA_004024805.1 Geosciurus inauris | reverse complement strand
CCAGCAAAGTAATAGTGTACCTTTTTCCCCACATCTTTGGCAACATTTATGGTTGCTTGTGAGAATATCAAATTCTGATGAGAATGCGAAAGAGGAGGAATATTTTTTACTCATTGCTAGTCAGATTGCAACATTGTACTGCCCCTTTGAAAAATCGTTTGAAAGATTTTTAAGAAAGAACCATTCATACCATATACCTTTGCAATTATGCTCCTTAGTATTTACACAAATGAATTTAAACTTATGTTCATATCCAAATCTGCACGTGAATATTTATACCAACTTGAAAGCAATCACAGTGTCTTTCATCACATGAGTGGATAAACAAATGATGGTACATCCATATGATAGAATATTATTCAGCAATAAAAAGTAAACAAAATCTATTATGCCATGAAAAGACAAAGGAAAGACTAAAAATGCATGCTGCTAAGTAAAAGAAGTCAATCTGAAAATGTTGCAAATTGCATGATTCCATATATATGATATTCTAAAAACGGTAAAATTTAGAGATAGCAAAAAAAATTTAATAGAGGATTTACAGGTGTGGGAGGTAAGGGAACATGAAAAACTGGAAAACAAAAAAATTTATGGCAGCAAAACTCTATATGAGATTTTAGTGATGACATTCTACCTTCCTCAAAACCCATAGAATATGTATCATATAAAATGAACCCTAATGATACTACAAGCTTTAGTTAATAATAATGTATCAATACTGACTCATCAATATAAAAAATGTTCCATGTTAGTACAAGAGACCACAAATAAGGGAAATTGATTTGGAGAATGTAGGTGACAATATATATGGAGTTATTTCTTTCCATTTGATTTTCTGTAATCATAAAATTCTAAAATTTAATGATTATAAATTTTAAAGTGAAATTTTAAAGTGAATTTTAATGATGTTATGCAAAGATCCTGAATTTAGAGCTTCATGACTAATGATAACATCAGGGGTTTTCTCCTTCTGGTTAAGAGAATGATTATCTCATTAAAAATAACTACATTATTACAAGAGTAGAAATGGGCAAGCAGAGCCTTTGCATTTGAATACCTAAAGTGAAGAAGTATAAAGGCCTCTTGCCATTTTTGTAATTGAGGTTAAAACAGCACCTTCCTCAGTGAGGTTAATCTCACCTTGTGACAGGCAATAACTTAGCCCCTAAATTAGAGGCCTTGAATGGTGAAGCTCAATCACTCATAAATCTGGGAGTTGGAATTTAGACATTTTTTATTGGTGTATTATAAGTTTACATAGTAGTGTAATGCATTATGGTATATTTTCACATGCTGTTGTGGTTTGGATATGAGATATCTGCCCCCCCAAATTTATGTTATTACAGGAATATTCAAAGCTGAAATGATTAAATAAATAAGAGGTATAAGCTAAATAGTAGATTAATTCATTTGATGGGTTAATAACTTGATTGTTCTGGGAGGTCACTATAGATAGGTAGGGTTAAGCTGGAAGAAGCAGTTCACTGATGACATGCCTTTGGGGATTATATATCGTACCCCTGGCTCTTTGTGTTCACTGTCTCACACTTATGCACTCTGCTTCCTGATGCTCTGCATCACCTTGGATGCAGTGCAATGGAGTTGACTGGTCATGGACTAAGACTTCTGAAATAGCTAAAATTAAGCTTTTCCTCTTTAAGTTGTTCTTGTCAGGTACTTTGATCAAAGAAATAAAAAGTTGACTAACATGTAAGCACATAATATAATTTGATCAATCTCATTTCTAGTACCTTCCTTTTCCCCTTCTCTCTTCCACTGATTCACTTGCTCAACTCTTCTTTTTTTTTCTTGTTGTTATTATTATATAATGCACTAATTGTGGTATATTTGTATGCAAACATGGAATAATGCAAAAATATACATAAAAGTTAAATTAAATATACAAAAATATACATAAAAGTTAATAATGGCAGTGATAACAAAGTTCAGTAGTAGACTAGTCTATAGCAATTTTCTGTGCAGATTGTTCTTAGGCAAGTCCTCTAAGTCTCATTCTTTATATTTCCCTATCTTAGGTCCCCAGCTTATAATCCTTACAGTGATTTCCCATAACCATACAGTGTGCTAAAATTTTACCTGAAATAGAGCAACTTCTGTTGCATGTAACCAAGAACACTAATACCCTTTTTACTATTGTTTTATTATCATCATTTTTATTAACAATTAAATTTTGCCATAAGTAAGGGAAGGCAAGAAATAAAACAAAATATAGTAACAAGGGCAAAAATTCAATCCCACATTTTTATCCAAAACCAAGTAGGTTAGCCATTCAAAAATATAAATGTATGAAATGGTTGTCCTTCTTTCCAGTTTAAAAAAACTTTTTTTGTGTGTTATGAGTTTAACGTTTGTACCTCAACCCACAAAGTTCATATGTTAAATCTCTAAGCTCCAATGTGATGGTATTTGGAGATAGGACCCTATGACCCTAATACATGCAATTCATGTGAACTTCTGATAGACAGCAGACTTCTGCCACTCAAGAAGAGGCCTCTCTCTGAAACCCAGTCACATTGGCATCCTGATCTCATAACATCTAGCCTCCACAACTGTTAGAACAAATTTATGTGATTTTAGCCATCCATTTAGTGATATTTTGTTATGGCAACCCAAATAAACTAATACAATTGGAAGTAATGAAAAGACATGATTATGTGTGCATGCTTTTGTGAAGCAATATAAACATATTTTTCAGAAAAGTAAAATCAAAAGTTTTCTCATTAATAAAATTTATGTCAGGTAAACAGGGCTGTGGGTAGCTCTATTCATTAAACTTTTCATAATATATACAGCCCTGAAAGCTTTTCCATTTTATTATTAATATATCTTTATTATGGAGTTGTCAATATCTTAACACAGAAAATGCCTTTGGATCTTTGGTGGCAATTGAAATGTTGTGATCACAAGGGGGAAAGGGTGAATGGAGGGCAACTCCATCCATCTACAATGTTAAGGCTTGCATATGTTAAGGCATACATATTTATTTGAACTAGTTCAAGTTATAAAAATACTCAACTTATGCCATGTTGACATAAGGATATACAATGTATTTGCCTACTTCTGTGTATTATAATCATAAGCATTAAACATCTAGAAAACAAGGATTGTACTTTAACAATGTTTTATGCCATTATATGGTAATTTCTACCTCCTTTAGATGACTTAGAAACATAACTTGTTAACATAATTCCAAAGTTCAAAGGAAGAGATTAAAATGAGAAAAACAATATGATAAAAAGCAAAATTTAAAAAAGCTTGTTATAAAATCCTAAAATTTAAATTACTAATATATGAGATAACATAAAGAAAATAATACCAACTTACTACAAAGAAACTCAATTCTTTTATCTTTCTTTACTGCTTTCTAGATAATAATGCTATCTTACAAAAGGTATAAAAGTGAGAGAATTTTAACAAAAAGAGCATGTGATAACTTGTAGCAATATTGCTAATTATACTGACTACTGATTGGAGAGCTACTGATGTGTATCTCCTGCTCAAGTAATTAAGATACATTGTGATTTTAAAAAATGTCTGGTGTTTGTCTGCTCTGGTAATATTAGTGGAATCTTTTACACGGAGTGGAGATAATCATGGAAGGCATTATTTTGCATGTGAAAAGGAAAGAATTATGAAATTTCAAAGGCACTTTGCTAAAAAAAAAAGGGAAAAGAAAAAGAAAAGGCACAGAAATAAAAATACTACATAGTCTCACTTACATATGGAATCTAAAAACCGTCATACATATAGATGCAAGAGTAAAACAGTTATTACCCAGGAGGGTAGGAGGAGGCAACATGGAGATATAGTTTAAAGATACAAACGTTCAATTACATAAGATGAATAAATCCAGAGATCCTATGTAAACTGAAGACTATAGTTAATATCACCATGTGTGTTGAACATTTGCTAAGAAAGTGGGGTTTTAGAGCTCTTGCCACATGCTTGTGAACATGTACCCACATACAGGAGGTCACTATGAAAGATGACAAAGAGTAATGAAGGGAAGGGAGGAAGACTGGGAAGAGGAAAGAATGAGTCAGAAATTACTTTCCTATGTCCGTATATCATCACACAACCAATATAATTCTACATCATGCACAACCAGAAGAATGAGAAGTTACACTACATATATGTATAATATGTTCAAAATACATTCTACTGCCATGTATAGCTAATAAGAACAAATAAAAAAGAAAGACTATGGATATGTTAAATTTGTTTACTGTAGTAATCACTTCACTATGTATATATTTACCAAAACTTCATTTCATACTCTAAAATAAATTTTTAAAAATAACTTATAAAAAGAAAAATGAATGAGAATATTATCTTATGAAATAAATTAATAGAAATTGCATTTTTCTTTATTAGAACACAAATACTAACAAAGCATACTCTCATTGCATTCTGAATAAAAACATAATTCTTTATAAGTAATGACTTCTGCAAAATGTGAAAACATTTAACTAAAATTCTTTAAATATTGAGAGATTCCTTTAATCTTAAACAACTATTTAAACTGTTGCTAACAGTTTTTCGTATTAACATTAATAAGCACCTATGCTTACTTTTTTTAAAAAATTTATATTTAGCAGTTTTCAAAATGGTTCTGGTCATTGAATATTAAGATGGTTGATTGAATGGATAGTATAATGTATAATACCACAAAACTGTACAAAACTTCATTGTATTTATGGATATCAAAATTTATTCAATGAATATTAAGTTGTTTAAATTCTTTCCAAATTTTGAAAGTGTAATTTGCGTTACGTTTGAATTTATTTATTTTGTCAGTTTTTTTATTTGTTTTTGTTGCTTTGTTCATCTCTACCTGTCTCCTTTGAAATATATGAATACATTTTAACTTTCATTTTAATCTGATTTTTTCATTCATTTTCCTTGTGTTATTTCAATTTTTAGAACTTACAGAGAAATTTTGATTAAGATAGATAAAATTGAACATCCTTCTCCATATCTTAAAGACACTCAACATTTCACTATTAATCTGATTATCAACTATAAATTTTTCATGAGTCCTTTTTCACATTGAGATATTTTCAATATATTCCTATATAGACTAGAGGTTTGAATTTAATAAATTATTAATCAGGAATGATCTAGGAAATAATTTTCTAATTTTGCTGGAATATTTTATAGTTTACATTTTATTTTTCTGGCAACACATAAATAACAAATGTGTTGAACATTTTCACATATTTGAAATAGATCTGTATGAATAATTATAACTGCTTTTTTTTTTTTTTTTTTGGTACTAGAGATTGAACTCAGGGACACTCGACCACTGAGCCACATCCCCAGCCCTATTTTGTGTTTTATGTAGAGACGGGGTCTCACTGAGTTGCTTAGTGCCTCGCTGTTGCTGAACCTGGCTTTGAACTCTTAATTCTCCTGTCTCAGCCTCGCTAAGTGCTGGGATTACAGGCTTGTGCCACCATGCCCGGCTCATAATTGCATTCTTATGTAAAGATTTTTCAATTATCTTTTTAACCTGGTCAAATGCTTTGTTCTGATACCAATAACTGGTATTTTCATCTATATGACTAGAGTTTTAATCTGTAGTGGATCAATATCTTTATTATTAAAATACTACCTGAATTATGACTCTACTATTCTGTTTTCATTTCACTCCCTATTCTTCCTTACTTTTATCTCCATTAACTTTCAAGCTTGACAAGCAAATTTTACAAGCCTTTAACAATTACAAAGTAGTTCACAGAAATTTTCATGCATAAACTTGGTTAATAATAATGAGAAGTAATAAAGATGTATCTGTTAATGTAAAATTTTGATGAATATGTCACCCTTACTATTTCAGTCTTCTTCATATCTTCATAAAGTCATCCTGTTATGCTTCACTCACAAAAGTACCTCAAATAAGGGAAGAATGTGGAGAAAAGACTTTCATTATAATTTTAATTTTTAAGAATACCATAACTACAATATAAAGTTTCATGAACAGTTACCATCTATAGTGATTTTAAGGTCTTTTTGAGAACATTTTCTTATAGAAATTTAAACGATAAAATACTTGTGTCTAAGGATTATATCTCTCATTCTTGTTTCTGAAGTTAATAATATCACTGTGGTCAACAGAGAATAATTGCTAAACAAAATAAATTATTTTATTTTAGATGGGTTAGCAGGCTGCTAGTCTGAAATGGTACTTTTAAGCATTGAAGTGATAAATATGCCAACAAGTAGCATTTATTCTATAAAAAATCGGTGTATATTTAACATTTACTTTATAATTATTTTATTGCTAGTTCTGAGAGTACACATAAATAATATGCCAAGCTATACCATTATTCCTGTGCTATACCAACAATGTACATTATAATCATTCTTGTCCTATTGAAAGATTCTAAAATTTTTATATTAAAATTATTAATAAAATATTTTACTGACATCTCATTTATCAATACATCAGTTATGATGTGAAATTTTCAATTATTCATTGTGGGGAACTAGCTCCATGCTACACCCTTAAGGTGGTAACTAGCCATTGTATATAAATGGGAAGGGCACAGAGGAAGGAGGAACTATGTCATTGGTTTACTGTTGGTTCTGCAAACGTGATCAGCTCGTGGACAGAATTCAGGGGGCTTACATGCCTTGCCACAGGGACAGCTGTTGCCTACGTGCATTGTCTCTGATTGGCCAAACAACCCTATAAGTTGAATGATTGTTCCACAAATATATCGGTACCTGCCCTGACTGGACTCCCTAGCATGTCTGAATGTACTGCCATGGAGGGCTGGGAACAGGCAGCTAGTCGGCTCCAACTCTTCCCAACTTCCATGGCTAGGTGAATGTGGGGGTGCCCCTTCAACCTGCTGGCTCGGGACGGACTGCAACCCCCGCAATTCATGTGAAAAAAAATACAGTAATATTCCAATTGCTTTTACTAAGGTCATGCTATAGATATAAATGGTTGGATAAGAAGAGAAGATTAGCAGGGAAAAATATAAATATATCTAAAAGGAAAAAAATAGATGCAGCTGAGTACAGGCATATTTGACAATCAAGAAAATTTCAAACCATATGGAGATACAAAATCCTATCTTCTACTTCAGTGGTTTTTACTTAGTGATTATTCTCACTATTTTTTGGCTATATTTAATGAATGATTACAAAATATGAAATAAACATAATAATTTGCAAAAGGGAAATATTAAGAAATCATCTGGCAATCACAATTTAATTTTCCTGGTCAATAATGACTGTGTTATATGAGACAAATATAATTTGCAAAAGGGAAATATTAAGAAATCATCTGGCAATCACAATTTAATTTTCCCAGTCAACAATATTGACTGTATTATTCTTGAACATATATATATATAAAATCTCTACTTAATAATTAATATCCTAGAAAAAATTATGCCACCTTCACTGTAGTTTTATTTCTGGTTCTCTATAACCATCTAGACTAGAGAAAGTTTATATATGTCATCATAATAATTTTAAACTCTATCATATACTCTTATTTAATGTTCTGTTGATGAGGTTCATCTTATATAACAACTACAGAATTAAACTTATGCTAAGAAAACTAAGATTTTAACTTAAAGGAAATTTTTGAGACTTCTAACTTAGCACAAAGCAGGAAAGAAGGAGAAAAATGTGGTAGAATGAGAAAGATATAAAATATCAATCTACAGACCTATATAACAACCCATTGAGAAATGTTCTGTCATGAGGCAAGAGTGTCATCAAGGTCTTTATGGAAAGAACAAAAAAACAAACAAACAAACAAAAAAAGATTCTCATGATCTTCTAGTTGCTTGAGGGACATGAACAGGGAAAAAAAACAGCAAATATATGTAAGCTGTTTCTCACTATCATTTTAAATTAAAAAAATATATTTGCTTATACCGAGCATAGATAGTTGATTTCAAAGATTGGGTATGGGTTTGTATGATTAGTTTACAGACACTTTGATGAGCATGAAGGCATTTTGAAAACTAATGAAAAGAAGTTGTAATGTATGAGTATTTACAATGGAGTAAGAATTATGTTAGGCAGTAAAATATACCAATAAAAGTTCAATTTTTTAAAAAAGAAAACATAGTACTAAGTGATTAACAGCTTTCCCCAAATTCCTACAAATCACGGCCTGTGTTCAGATACACTAAATAGTTTTCAAATGTTCAGCATAAATTTAAAGGGGGATTTAGATCAGTGAAAGTTAGAGTCACAGTATTTTTTATGGGATTTGTGTGTGTGTACACATACATAAGTGTTAGTTTTGACTTAAGTTTAGATTCAGAGAAAATTTGAAAGAACTAGTAAGACTAGTTTTAAAACTGGATTAGAAATTTGAAAGAAACAAAGAAAAAACATAAAAAGATAAATCTGTGATTTATAATGTTTAAAATTGGGGTATCAGATAATTGGAAATATTTACAAAGTCCTGATAAGATGATTTTCTCATTTTCTACTATTTAATTTTTAATATTCAAATTTTATTTAGTTTTGAATATTATTGAACTCATGAAACTGATTTTTCTCAATGATTTTTCAAAATACCTCAATACAGATATATTGATATATTAATCACATGCCAGCAAGCTGCTATAAGAGGGATTGATGGCAATGGAGATATTAGAAATATCTGTACCAGAACCATATAGCCAACTTTCCATTAGATTATAGTGTAAGGAATCAATATGTTTTCATTTCCTTCTTGTTTTTTGAAGAAAGAAAATTCACTATTTCAACTCATACCTGTAAAATACAAGAAGAGCTGTACAATTAGGTAATTTTAGCTGGAGAAGCTCCATTCATGAGATATGTGCCCATATTAAAAATATGTCCCCATATTAAAAATGAATAGATCCATATAAATAAAACATAGTATGTTTGTTTGGTCTGTATATTTTATAAATCTACTAAATATATTTATAAAATAAATAAAAACTTTGTAATTGAATGTTTGATATTAGTTTTGCATTTTTCCTATGTAACAGGAATGTCATACTCTATTATGCCATTTTTGATATTAAAATAATAAAATATTAATATATCATAGCTATATTTATAAATGCTTTGTTTATGTATTAGTCAATGTCCTTCACTGTTATCATTTATAATCAACACAGCACTGCTAAATAAAAGTTCACAAATTATTTAAATCAATTTTATGAGGGGGCTTCTACATGAGAAAATGTAGGAGGGGAAGGCATGGTTGTGATTAGGTAAACTGTATGAAGATGACATTTTTTTCATTTTTTTAATATACAGCTGTTTAAATGCATATATGTATATATTTTTATACACAAACATAAAACTATGTTACCTATAAATTTTTAAGGACTTCTATTGATAATTGTTTTCCACTTGTTAAAAATATCACACTCATGTTTTAAATATACTACTTTTATTAGTATTATCTCTTAATTATCTCATAAATTATTACAAAAATTTGTAACCTGTTTTAAGGAATTTGTTGTGCTAAGCACTTTAAACTTTAGGTATTGAAACCCTCATAGTTTATCTTTAAGTGTGAATCTCTATTACTCATTCAGACAATTATTTAACAAATTTTAATTGAGTTCTTCCTGTGTAAGAAGAACTGCTCTAATTCCCCAGGATACAACAGGGACCAAAACATACAAGAGGAAGAAAGATATAAAGGTTAAGGAAGAGTTGGTCTATGACATTAGGAAAATTGTCCAGAAATGATACTGGGAGCTATTTCTGTGTTAAGTATATGATACACAAATACACTGGATTGATCTATTTTTATATGATATATGTACATATATATACATATATATTCTGGCATATGTACATATATACATATATACTAAATACATATGTAAATTAATTCATTACTTAATATCAAGTGGATGGAGAAGCTATACTTTTTTGTATTATAAAACATCCTAAATTTCAGGATTTTGAAAAAAATTGTTATTTAACATGGCAAACTAATATTAATCCTTGCTATAAACATAAACATGTAACACACAGAAATATATTGACATACATAGATAATTTTTTATAATTGTGTTTTTAAAGCCGGGTACAGTGGTGGCTCATGCTTGTAATCCCAGCACTCTGGGAAGCTGAGACAGGAGAATCTTGAGTTCAAAGCCAGCCCCAGCAACAGTGAGGCGCTAAGCAACTCAGTGAGACCCTGTCTCGGCATAATACACAAAATAGGGCTGGGGATGTGGCTCAGTGGTCAAGTACCCCTGAGTTCAATCCCTGGTGCCAAAAAAAAAAAAAAAAAATTGTGTTTTTAAGCAAAGTTTCCAAATTGTGTAAGAAGTAAAAACTTGGAGAATGCTTGTGTGCATTATAAATTTGCTGTTTTATTTTATTGAGCCGTAATGATTTTCATTATCTCCTTAGTTGATAGAATCCATTTCCAAAACCAATAATCTCTTGAAATCCACTGAGCCACAAATTACTCATTAGGGAAATTTTCAAAGATCATTACCTTTGCCGTAGATTTTTGCTTTTCATCTTCTGCATACTCTCTCACAACGCTCCTTATAATAAGGGGAGGGGAGATTATGTAGTCACATAATGGTTTCAATGCAATACTGACCAACGCCATGCTGAACATTAGGAATGCTGCATTTTTTTCAAGGTCAGAATTGCATCATTTTTTATTTAATTTTATATATGCAGATCTAATAGGTTATCATTACAATATAAATAGAATCTTAATTACACTGTTCTAATGCTTTCTGAGATATTTTATGACTTTATCATAATGTCAGGAAAGGTGTAAATGTGTTATTTGATAACCTGCCTTGAATCATTTAATATCTTTAACTTAGGTCATTTATTATACAAAAAAAAGATTCACAAGTATATTTTCCCTTTAGTAATAAAATAGATGTCTTGTTTCTTTAAAGAATGTCTGCTGATATGTCTAATTAGGGGAAAATATTCTCTCACTATGAAGTTAATCACTCAGAGTTACATGGATGATTCCCATTACTCTCAATGTTATCCTAAAATGTCGTTACCCTCAAAGCCTCTGTTTTACATGTGGAAATGCTTTGAAGTTCAATAAAAACCTGGGAAATTTTGTCATCTAACAAATATTACTATTAAGAAAATTACATGTCATGTCTTTGTTATTCAAATACATTGCTAAAGAGAAATTTTACAATCTATGCATTAGGAAACCTTGGTTTGACTACTGACAATGTAGATCATTAGCCTGTGATGGTGAGGTAGTCGCTTAGCTTTTTTCCTCCATAATCTCACATACATAACACAAAATGGGCTCTCTCTTACAAAACTCTGAACACAGGATCTGGCTCGTGGATATTTTAATGGATGTCTGATTTGTGACATTCAGGGCTATCTCTGTGTCATGATTTTTTCCTGGCAGTAAGTCTTGCCTCCCACTCAACAGATGTTTGCAATGCTATTTGCTGGATTTCTTACTCTCCAAATCAAACAGGACACAAGTAAGTGACCCAGGCTTTGACAGTCAGGTTAGTACACTGTGAGGTCAGGGGCTGCTGGCAGATGAAGAAAGGAACAAGTATAGCTGTTTTACACAAGTTGAGAAAAAAAATGGGACACACAGATTTATTACCAGATACAATTTGGGGACATTATTATAGGAATTATTGGTATTGACCAAAATATAGCAGTATTATTATACCAGTCATTAAAATAAGGTTTGGAACACTTTTCTTTACTGCTTAGCATCTTGCTTAGTTATCAGCCTTCTTAATGATTCTGTAAGGTGACCAATATCCTCTTACTAAACTCCCTTTTTGCTGAACCTAACAAGAATTACTTGAAATGCTTACAAATAGGAATTCACTTAGATGCAGAAAATAGTTACTGAATGTTAATTACTGTTTTCTAATAACATAGAGCAAATAGTTCATAGGCTTTATTCAATGAACATATAAAATTTTCATTTTAAAAGAACAGTCTGTGCTAAATGGTCTAACTTTACATCTAATAGAATTCTTGTGATTTGGTCACATGTATCATATATCTGGTGGATTTTAAGCATTTTGGTATCATACAAAAGCATGTATTAAAGTATCATTCTTAGATTCTAATCATACCAAAGAGCAGGAAATGTATTTTATCTTTTCTATGTACAAGATAGAGAAAGTAAGTAACCATCTGTGTATAACAACAAATAGAAAAGTAGCAAAAATATAAAATAAAACAATTCTGACATTTGATAGACATACATAGCATAATCTGACTCAAAAATAGATAAAATCACATTTGAATATATCCATGAAATGACTACATTTTAATTATTTGATGTTATGCTTACTCACATTAGGTAAAACAGCCTATTTTCATACTGTTTACTACATAGTACTAGTGCTAATTAATTCATCCATATAAACCCCTAAAATGAACACTAAAAAGACATAAAAAATAATTGACCTCCCTAAGGCAACTTACTTGGCTTTTCTGAGTAGGATATAGATTCATTAAAGTGCCTCCCATTACTTGAATTCATTAAGAAAAGAAACAATCTATTTTGTCATCAACAAACCAAATAAACTTTCTAACCTCTTGCTACTTCTATGATAACATTTAGTTTAATTGGTCTGACCCCAGCTATCCTTCAGGCATTTCAAGGAAAAAGTAGGCAGATGCATGAGGAGTAAAATTAACTGGGCTTGGGACAAGCTCCTGAAATGGCTCTGGTGAACACAGATTCAGAATACACAAAGTTCAAGTAAAAATGAATTATAAGTGACTGCTGAACTTTTAGAGGTTAGAGGAAAATTCCACAGGTCTGGATACTGTATGTAGATGTTTACAAACTTTCTATTATTAACATGTTCATAGTTCTAACAATATTTTTAAAGAAGCATACTTTAGTATATTTGTAACAATATACATGAAATTATTACAAACATAGGCTTGTTGTTTTTATATGAAAAGTAATGACTAAACAGAAGGAAAAACATTCACATGTCAATCTTAACATAGTCAAAGAATCTAAATGAAGAAACAAACTGTTTCAATGAAATAAAAAAAAATCTTCAAATACCTCAGTATTGCTTTAAAAGGGGGGTTCTGGGAGGCCACTGTGTGGGTCCATTTGGCTAGTTGGAGTCCCTGGGGAAGACGATATAGGGTCTCTCTGGACAATAGTGGTGATCTACGGGGTCACTCACCCAGACCCTGGGGTGTAGGTAAAAAATATGCTCTACCAAAGTGAGACGCAGAAACAACTGGGCTGAGAAACAGGAACACCGGAGTGAGAAGCAGAAAACACCATTTATTCCAGAAAGTAAAGAAGCTTAAATATACTCTTGGACCAATCAGGTCCACAGGTCACAAACAAAGGGATGCATTCTGGCAAGAGCACAGTCTATTAGCATAGAATGGGGAAAGATGGAAGGGAGGGGTTGAAGGTATGGAGAGTGCTCCTCCATATCCCCCTTTTTACTTTTATTTGAAATGTTAATGGGAGCTGTATGGCCCATAAGCAAGCATGTAGGAGGGATCTGTGATAATCTCTTCATGGGAGAGAATCATTCTGCTGGATTTTCCAGACTCCTACATGCTGCATATGATGGGGTGGGGCACTAACGAGACTGTAATCTGCCATTGAAGGCAACCAATCAGCATAGGAGGTGCTGAAGGGACAGAAAGAGCTCCTATATTTCCCCCTTTTTACTTTTATCTGACATCTGGTGCCAATGTGCTTTAGTGGCCTACTCGACTCCTCGTATTCGGAAAGTGATTTTGTGGCAGTCCCATGTCTTTCTTGTCTTGCTGGTGAAGGTAACATCAGCCTTTTTTGTGGTCCTCTGTGTCTGTTTGTCTTTGTGTAATAAAGTTAGGTCAGGGAACATACTTCCACTTCCTGGTTTGTCCATAACACCTGTGGCATATGGTCTTCTGAGACATTGTGTGAGCATACGGCTGTGGCCTAAAAAAACCACAGAAGTCCCTCAAAAAGTGCAACATACCCTGATCCTAAACATTTATGTCTCCTGAGACCCAAAATTACTTCTTTTACTTCTCACAATCCTCAGTTTTTTCCATACTCTTTGCTTTCGATTTCTTTTCAATAGCTTTTCCTCCTGCTATCATTATTGCTACTTTCACTTTAAAGTTTCTCATCTCCACTCCTTCACCATGGGAAATCTCCTCTCCTCAGTCCTCAATGAGGTGGCCCCTACAGCACCCCCACAACATCAGTCACATAGCCCCGATCCTTTGTCTTCAACTTCCTGTGAGCACTCTCTTCATGGAAATTTCCCTGCCTCTGACACCCCTTGTATTTACCCTGCCCTGACTTCCTCATCTGATGCAGTTGCTCTTCCTCCTCCCTACCTTGCTTCCTCTACCTGTGACCCACCCACTCACTTCTCTCCTTTCAATCCTTTTCACCCAAATCCACCCACCACGCAAGCTTATATCGTTAATCTCCAGGCAGATGGCAATGGATTCCCCTGGATCACCCCCCCTAGTTTCCGAGCTTACTAAACTACTGCAGACCCTACAAAATCTTCCCTTAACACTGATCACTCATGCTTTTCTCTCGAGCAAACACATTCCTATGGCCACTTGTGTGTTTACAGATGCAACACTCATCATCTTGAATACATTATAATGGGATCTAATATAACAAATGATCAATTTATCCAAGGGCATTCTCATTCTGTCCAAGTAGCTGAATTGACTGCACTTATCCTGGTGCTGGTAAGATATCAGACCATTCCCCTTAATATAATCTCTGATAGCACATATGCTGTCAAGTTTTGCTCTTCCATTGCTTATTCTTCATTTAGACCTGGAGACTGTCCTGTTGATCAGCCTATGGCTACCCTAAAGGCTGTACTAGACATAAGGCAACAACCATGGTAAATTATGCACATTTGCTCCCATTCCAGGTTGCCTGGCTTACTATCAGAGGGGAATGCTTCTATTGACAAAGTTGTAAGTCAGCCTAAATTCATGATGCCCACTCTAGAACAAGCTAGGGCCTTACACCAGAGGTTTCACCTCTCAGCAAATAGTCTTCATCGCTTATTACCTTAAATTCCAATCCAACAATGCAAAAATCTCATTCATATATGCTTCTCTTGTGGCCATTGTTACCACTGGGCCCACTCCAACCACAGGGAGTCAACCCCCATGGGCTAACACCCAACTCCCTCTGGCAGATGCATGTCACTCATATCCCTATCTTTGGGAAACTTAAATGTGTACATGTGATAATTAACACCTATTCCTCCCTTGTGTATGCTACTGCCCTCACAGGGGGAAAAGCAGCCCATGTGATTAAGGCTCTGAAGCAAGCAATGCTATTCATGGGTGTCCCATGGTCAATCAAAACAGACAATGGCCCAGTTTATGTCTCCTTCAGCTTGAAAAAATTTTTAACTTCCTGGGGAATTTTCCATACCAAAGGGATTCCCTATAACCCCCAAGGACAAGCAATCATTGATAGAACCAATCACTATAAAGAAGATGCTTCAGAAACTTGATTCTACTGAAAAGGACCCTTCTTTGAGGTTGTTAGATGCATTATTTACCCTTAACTATCTCACTTTTGACAAACAAAGCCTCAATGCAGCAATCCGACCCTGGGATCCATTTACCTTCCTTACTCCCATTCCCTTGGTATGATAGAAAGACCACTTGACCCTTCAAAGGAAGGGCCCAGATACTCTGCTCACACAAGGGTAAGCCTATGCTTGTGTCTTCCCCCCCACAGAGTCTAAACCCCTTTGGATCCTAGCCAGGAATATTCATACAAGCCTCTCTCAACAAGACAACAAAACTTCTCACCTGAAGAAAGAGGTCACTTCTGTGAGTACCTAAAATGCAATACCCACTTATACTACTATTGGTCTTCTAGGGCACTGCCTGGTGGGTCCGTGTTCCCAGTCCTGGAATACTGCTGCCCATAGGCCTTGATGACTCTGTCTTGCCCTTCCTCTTAGCTACTAATGAGACATCACGATGTCCTGTCACTTCTGACCCCACAGCATCTCAGACCAATAGATCTTCTGAGATCACCCACTTTAGACTCCATAACTTGGAGAAACTGCATCTATTACCCGACCATATATCCTCATTTGTGGGGAAGCCATCACATGGTCCAGACCTCATACCATGACCCTGAACAATAACATATTAAAACTTTACAAGAACTTTTAGTTCATATCATTTAAGTATCGCAGGAACGCAAGAAAATTCCCACCACATGGATCGCAGAGCTTGAGAATATAAGAAGCTCATCCACCCATCTTCACTGAGAATGCAAGGCTTCACAGCTTCAGCAAACCCTAACCTGAAACCCTCCTTCCTTTCCAATCCCACCCAACCCCATCACCCCTTCTATTGGGAGAGAGCTCATTTTGAGGCACGTGCATACAGGATGGTCAGCCAGTGACGGGTAAGATGCCCAGAGGGCAAAACCTAAGTCAGGTGCAGTCTTGTTTTCCCCTTCTCTTGTGCACAAGCTGATAATTGATGATGGGTAAGTGCTCAGAGCAGCACAATCTAAGACAGATTACAACTTAGTTAGCGCCCCCCCCCATCATATGCAGCATGTAGGAATCTGGAAAATGCAGTGGAATGATACTCTCCCATGAGGAGATTATCACAGATCCCTCCAACATGCTTGCTTACGGGCCACACAGACCCCGTTGACCTATCAAATAAAAGTAAAAAAGGGGAAATATAGGAGCTCTCTCCATACCTTCAGAGCCTCCTATGCTGATTGGTTATTTTGAATTCTTCCCCTCCCCTTGGCCCTAGGCTGATTGGTTACTTTGAATACTTCCCTTCCCCTTTACCCTATGCTGATTGCTACTTTGTTTCCCCTCCCCTTTACCCCATGCTGATTGGCTGCCTTCAGTGCCTCTCCTTTTCTCATCCCATGCTGATTGGCTACGAGCCTAACATCGATCAATACCCTATTGGCTCTAACCTAACCTCACAGCCATGATTGGTCCAAGGACCCTATATAAACTGTTGCACTAACTGAAATAAATGGGTCTGTCTCTCGCTCTGGAAGAGCAGTTTTACCTACCCCCGGTGTCTGGATGAGTGACTCCGTGACTGTCCACCCCATAAACCCTCATCCTCCAGGACTCCAGACCTCTTCCCAGGGGACCCCATTCCTCAGTCCCCTTGTCCTGTGGGACCCCAACTTGTTGAGCAAACCCACATGAGGCACGACATAAACGACAGAAGGTAAATGGACTCCAGTGTTGGATTGCTGCATTGAGGCCTTGTTTGTCAAAAGTGAGGTAGTTAAGGGTAAATAAAGCATCCAACAATCTCAAAGAAGGATCCTTCTCAGTAGAATCAAATTTTTGAAGCATCTCTTTTAGAGTGCAGTTGGTTCTCTTAATGATTGCTTGTCCCTGAGGGTTATAGGGAATCCCTGTGGTATGGGAAATTCTCCAGGAAGTTAAAAATTTCTTCAATCTGAGGGAGACATAGGCTGGGCCATTGTCTGTTTTGATTGACCACAGGACACCCATGAATAGTATTGCTTGCTTTAGAGCCTTAATTACATGGGTTGCTTTTTCCCCTGAAAGGTAAGTCATGTAATTAATAGCATAGCCATGGCTCTTTAAGGGGCTGATGGCTTTAGCCACAAACATTTTGCAGATGGTAGGGCTGTTTTTTATTCCTTGTGGCAAGACTTTGATATTGATATTGCTCATTGATATAGCTCAAAAGGGTTGGCATGATTAGGTTCCCAGACAGAAAAGGCAAAGTAAGGCCTATCTGTCTCATGAAGAGGGATGGGAAAAAAGCAATCCCTGATGTCAATGATAGCAATATAGTCATCTATTGAGATGGCTGAGGGGAAAGGAAGGCCACCTTGACATGTGCCCACTTTTTCCATTTTTTTGTTGATATATCTAAAGTCCTGTAATAATCTCCACTTGCCTGATTTTTTTTGAATGACAAATATGGGAGAATTATGAGGGCTAGTTGAAGGCTCAATATGACCTAAAGCTAGTTGCTTGTGGACAAGGTTCTTTAATGTTGAATACTTAGGCTTAAGAATAGGCCATTGCTCCATTTTGTAGGGTGAAGTGTCCAGAGCTTCCATGAGAGCTGAAATCATGAGGGGTGAAAGAGAGATACCATATAATAACTACTAGTTTAAACATTGAGGAAAAAATATGGAAAGTATTTACATGGATCATTTTCCTTACATAAATGCTATAACATGAGAAACACCCAAAATCAAATAGAGTTTTACCATCAAAGTGCACACCCAGTAAAAGGATACAACAACGAAATACTACAAAAGGTATAGAGAAGTGTGGCTATAGAAAACCATAGTGTGAATTGCAGGATATAAATTTGGCCCATGTAGAATATAAAATTGTTTACTGAAGTCAGATTTTTTAATAAAACAGTGATTATTAGAGGTATTTTAATATGAGTTAGATATATAATCTAAAGGTAGAAATTTTAAAAAACATTAAGAGCATTAAGCTAATGCCATTTACTTGTGTTTCTGTTTCTTTTTGAAGCTGCTGTTTTAACTCAAGAAAAATCTCTAAGGCCTACATTCTTTTAAAAGCATTATCCATTTTTGTTAGATTTATATTTAGTCTTTATGTAGTGATTTAGGTTGGCAATAAAACTCAAAGTAGCTCTAGGAGAGGGGTTAAATTAACCAGGAATCTGATTTTGAGAAATTAAGGTTTTCAGGCTAAACAGACAGCCAATTTAAGTGAGAGAAATTATGGCCAGAGGTGAGCGAGAAGTCGCACTGTGGGAAGAGCTCGCCCCCAACCGAGCGACCTGCAGCCAGGGGACTGTAACACTGGGCAGTGGTTGGACCTGTGTCTCCCTTGCCTCTAATATCCTTTCCCCCCAGAGAGTAGGAGGCGGGGAAGAGAGAGAGGAGTTAGGCAACTCTGAGTCACCTTCTTTGCCTTAGGCTTTTCCAGCTGTCTGGGAGCCAGCTGCAGCACTTTGTGGCAGTAGAAAGTCACCCGCCAGCTGGTTCATGGCTTGAGGGTGGTCCTCTGCGAACCCTGCCTATCTGCACTCTGCGCCCGCCCAAGCGCTTCCCCTCAGGAGCGAAAAGAAGGTGGTGACGCAGAGAAGAGGGATGGACGGTGGAGGGGCCAGGAGGAAGAGGAGGTGGGAAGAGTCTGCCAATTATGAGAAGAAAAAGGAGAATGTGAGGCAGATCCGAAGTGAAAGCAAGCATTTTCTGTGAAAGAGCCTTGGCAGCGAGATACACGGGCGGGGCAGGCAGCAAGTCTGGGCTGCCTGCTTCAGGAAGCTCACCAGAGGCAGGGTGTGTGGCCTTGGCTAGAGGAGGTGCAGGCATAGCCGTTTGGGAATTTTGTTTTTTCTCGAAGAGCAGAAAAAAAATCTTGTTTTGTGACAGTGCTTTTGTTCAGTTCTCCCTGGGAAGGCTGGCAGTAGCAAGCAGTTCTCCACCGAGAGATAGAGAGTTTAAATGGGTGGAGCTGCCAAGGCTGGCACCTGTGACCACTCTGGAGGAGCAGCTGGAAGGCTGGCAGCAATCAGGCCTGTGCGTGTGCTGGACAATAACAGGTGCAGGTAGGGCTGTGGACGTGGGGTGGAGCTGCTAAAGGGTGGTGGGCCTAACACCACTTGGAAATGGGGCAGCTGAGGCTGGTAGACAGAGCCATTGCAAAAGTGATTTCTTTTACTCTTTTCCCTAGCGACTTGTAGGAGAAATTGGGTCCCTCAGAGCAGTGTGCATAGGAGCTTGGAAGTGCTGCAGCTCACTGCAGGGGAAGGGGCTGTGCACTCCCGGGGTGGGGCCTGCAGTTTGGGAGAAGGCAGGCTTGGCAAGCAAAGGCCTGCAGGGCAGTGTCAATCCGAGAGGCAAAAGGCTTAGGGTGGAGGTAGCAGGGGGGCCTCTGGAGAAAGAGGGAGGTGGGCTGGGGGAGGCCTCTGAGAAGCAGGAAGAAGAGGGCTGAGGAGAAGGCGGGGCCAGCCTGCATAGGTGGATAGACAGTCAAGGAAGGGGGAAAGTCTCCTGAAAGTAGGAGGAACACTAGGAGAGATGAAAACAGGAAAATGTTTACAACTAGGTTTGAAGTCACTGGGCTGATCAGACCCTCTGCGATTGCCAGAGGAACCAGGAAGTAGATATTCCCTGACCTAACTTTATCACACAAAGACAAACATAGAAGACAATAACAAAAAGGCTGGTGTTACCTTCACCAGCAAGACAAAGGAATCACTACGAATTCTCACCGACTGAGGAGGAGTTGAGAAGCCCGTCCCATCTGGGTCACCAGTTATCGCTTAAAAGGGGGCACCACTTGGGTCTACTCGAGAGTTGAGGTCCAGAGAGATGGATGGGGGTCCCTGGGAAAGACGATATGGGGTCTCTCTGGACGGTGGTGATGATCTGTGGGACCACTCTCCCCAGGCCCTGGGGTGTAGGAAAAAAATCTACTCTGTCCCAGTGAGACACAGAAACACCCTGAGCAAGAAACAGGAACATGAGCAAGAAGCAGAAAACACCGTTTAATCCAGAAAGTATAGAAGCTTAAATACGCTCTTGGACCAATCAGGTCCAAAGGCCACAAACAAAGGGGTGGATTCTGTCAAGAGCACAATCTATTAGCATAGAATGGGGAAAGATGGAAGGGTGGGATTGAAGGTATGGAGAGTGCTCCTATACCCCAGTAATAGAATATTTTCTTAATTAATACATCATTTTTTTGTGTGTATGAGATTGGCAAACACTGATAAAAAAGCCAACAAGTGAACATAATATTTTGTGCTGCACAGTGGCTGTTGAACAATCAGTTTCACACAAGCTAGCTAGGATATAAAACTTTGCTAGCAATGCTTACAAATATATTTATTTTGAGTAAGTGATTCTGCTTCAGATATCCATCTAATGTTAATATAAACATTTTGGGCCCTGTATTTGGACTGTTTCATTTTTACAAATTAAAGTTAGAGTTCTAACAAAAGTATTACAATTTGATTTTCAAAGAATGAAAATGACAATAAAATTATCCTCCTTTACACACGATCAAAACATACATATAACCACATACATACATGAGTATGTAAATATGTTTATCCATTGAGTGTATACATAATAACACCTATTTACCTGAACATTAAAATAAATTTTGAAATAAATATTTATAGTAGATCTATTAGTTAACTTTTCACATATTTTACATGTTTTAATAATTTTCTTGTTTTCCACAATTTCAAAATTATTTAATACATTTAAAAGCTTTTTCAGTGTGTTCATAGAAGAGAAAATGTAGAAGGGGAGAGAGAGTTGTTAATCTTCTAAATACAGTAATCACAAAATTCTCATGGCAGTTTGGTTTGCACTTGACCATTTTTGTGCAAATCTAGAGACACTTTTACCAGAACACTTAACACACTTTCTTGGGACAAAGGAACTTGGGCACTTAAACAGTTTTTAAGTTGCTCTTACTCCTAACCCCTTAAGGTCAAACATGACAGCACTCCATCTGCCTAATACAGTGTGGCAATTTAGTTTAAATTGAATTCAAATGCAACTTGATATGTTGTTCCCCAGTTCACAGCACGAAGGAAATTTGTAAATGGAGAAATATTGAGTGGGAGAAGTATGTATGTGGATATAGTGCAGTGTTACAAAGGAGAACATACCCTGATAGAAAACAAAGACATGAATGGCTTAAAAATGAATGTTGGCTTGAAAAGTCTCCTCCTTCTCTTCCATTTAAAACAATGCAACTTATTCTGTAAAGATAACAAGATCATAGACATTGGTAGCCTCTGAGTGTGGTGTTCTAATGAAAGTCCTTAGAATATATTTGTGGTACTAAAAGTGTTCAGATTCCTTCTTCTACAACTCTTCATTCAATTAAGAAATTGAATTATTCTCTTTGTAAATATTTCTATTAAGAGTTTCCTCTTCTTTCATCTCTTGCTTCACCCTCTTTTCTATGTTTCTTCTATAGGAGCTCTCTGTTAATAATCCTGTGTCTGCAAATGCTAGTTTGAGTCCTTAAGTCAAAGTACTTCCAGAGCATCAAACTTGATTGAGTCAATGCTTTTCTTTTTAATATTTATTATATTTTTAGTTGTAGGTGGACAGAATATCTTTTATTTTTTTTTTTACTTTTATGTGGTGCTGAGGATCAAACCCAGTGCCTCATGCGTGCTAGGCAAGTATGCTACCACTGTGCCATAACCCCAGCCACGAGTCAATGCTTTTTATTGAGGGTATTGCTTCTTTGTCTACTAAAATAGGAGCACCAGAATCTCAAATGCACTTATCATTCCAATACTTTAACACTAAAATTTATGAAGAAAATGATAAGTTGATTCAAATCAAAGGAATAAGTAATAACTAAAAATACATTATGAAATAAAATGTGAATATTAACTAACCAATTAGACTTTTCATGGCTGTTTATTCTCCCTCTTCTGTTTCTCTATGTTCCCTTGTCACACACCTCTGCCTTGCTCTGTGGCCCAAGAATGGACCTCTATTATTGATGGTACTACTCTGTACTTCTCAGCTTCAGCTAGGTTCAGACACTGGAAAGCCTCATTAGGAGATTTTAGGGAGAAAGTACATAAGGTTAGAATGCTTACTTTGTTATATATTTTCCTACAAAGTTGATTTAAACTTCTGACTTCAATGCTTGGCCAAAATAGCATTAATCTCTGGATCACTGACCCTATTCTATATTCTGTCCTTCTGTCTTCTCTGATGCTCTGATGTATATCTCTGATTTGCCATAATAACTGGTGCCTGATATTATATATTCCTTCTCTCCTCCTTTGGACCTACAGAAGGTAATACTTTGTCTATAGTATCACCATCCTTTAGTTACCTAAGTACCTCTCTGGTTCTCCTTTAATTACCACCTTGTAATTGCTAATCTTGTAGTTAAGCCCTATCCACATTAGATTATTTGGAGTGTGCCTGCTTCCCCTTGATATAAATACACACCTAAATTTTAGAAAAAGATATGTTTGTCATATTGAAGTATTTTTTTTCTTCTTTATATACAACTGATCCAAATCCCATTTAAACATGTCTGTCTTTATCACTTTCAATTACTTTATATGTATAAGTTCTATGTATTTTCTCAGAAAATTTTAAATAATCTCATACAAATTTAAACATTTTATAACAATACAATTTTTAAATAATATAATTGTTTTCCTTGTGTCAAAACTCTTTAATCTATTTATGGTCAGGAAGTTTTTTTAGGAGCACATATTAAAGTCAGATTTTTACTAAATTATATTTCTGCAGCTCCTTAGCACTATTCCTTGTAAGTGCTGCTTAATTCGAACAACAGTATAATGATCTATAAGAGCTTTCACTTCCCTTCAGTAAGTTCCATTGCTATGGTTGCCATTTTGTTCTGAGCAATACTTCTATCGAGGTGGCAACTCTAGGGCTATATGAACCCCAAATCTCCCTATTTATAATGCATTAAAGTCTCTGTTTCCATATTTTGGTTTGTATTTTTAAATAGAGAAAGAAAGTTTACAATGTGTTTAAAATCTTTAAAACAACCTTCTATCAGAAAAGCCTCTGAAATAAGAGGTAGGTAAAAATAATTGCTTAAATCTTTTAAATCCACCTCATGCAGTTTAAAATGCACATCTTCTGGTCCACGGGATCTTTTCAGGCAATCATAAATATAGTATAGATCTTTATTTTTCATTTTTGAGTTTTATTATACATAAAATATTACATATTACTTAATGTCATCCCAAAATATAAACCTAAAATATTATTTCATTGGCAAGTATATTCAACATTTCATTATACAACCATGTTTTTATCATGCTTTTCAACATACATTTATTGAGCATATGTTAAGCACAGCTTTTAAAGTATCATGAAAGGCATATATTAAGCTTTAGAAGGAGTTTTACAAAGCTCTGAAATTATTAATACAATCTTCAAATTCACATAATTCATTTTGATTTTGGTACTATATGGATTTTTTTCCCTCAAGTTGTGCATGTTATCCATGTAAAATTCCTCAACTCATGCATTTATTTATTCACTAATTTATTTCATCTTCTTCTTCTTCCTTGTCCTCCTCCATGTCCTCCTCCTTCTTCCTCTTGTTCCTTATTTTTCCCTTCCCCTTCCACTTCTCCTTGCCCTTCTTCTGGTACTGGGATTGAACCCAGTGATGCTTATCCACTGAATGATATCCCCTGCCTTATTTTTTTTTTCAGATAAGTTCTAAGTTGCTTATGGCATTGCCAAGTTACTTAGGCTAGCCTTGAACTTGTAATCCTCCTGCCTCAGCCACCTGAATCTGCTGGGTTTACAGGCATGAGCTGTGATGCTCGACTTATTTTTTTCCTTTCATATATAATTCTTAAGCCCATTTTCTTTCTATGTGAACATAATAATCACATATGTCACTCACCACTAAAGATATTGTAGTCTATAGTGAATAAAATATTTTATAGCACCAAGTTTTAAAAAAAAATCAGGTTAAAATATTACAGTGATTTTGGTAGGTCCAGTATACATTTCTTGAATTGATAAGCAAATAATAGTTTGAATGGAGAGGCAGTCTACCACAGAGCTATACCCACAGCCTTTTAAAAAATTTATTTATTTTTTAAAATTTTTATTCTGTGAATTCAGTATCACCCTAATACCAAAACCAGACAAGGACACATCAAGGCACAAAAACTACACACCAATAATCCTGATGAACATAGATGCAAAAATCCTTAATAACATATTGGCAAAGTACATTTAAGAACACATAAGAAGACAGAATAGTATATTCAAGTGCGTTTCAACACAAGGATGCAAGGTTGGTTCAACATAGCAAAATCAGTAAATTCACTATGTAAATGGAATTAAAGACAAGAATTCCCTGGTTATATCAGTAAAAAAAAGAAATAGTCTTTGACAAAAGCCTTTGAAAGCATTTTCTCTAAAATAAGTAATAAGAAAAGGATATTTACTCTCACCACTCCTATTCAACATTGTTCTTGAATTTCTACTTAGAGCAATCAGGTAAAAGGAGGAAATTAAAGATTACAAACAGAAAAAGTAGAAATCAAATAATCTCTGCTTGCTGATCACATGATCCTACATCTAGAAAACCAAAAAAAAAGGTTAGCAAAGTAGGAGCAAGATACAACATCAAAGTACATAAATCAATTGCTTTCTTATACTCCATTAATAAATTTGCTGAGACATAAATCAGTAAATTAATAATAACTTATCTCATTCAAAATAACATCATAAAACATTTCTTTAGAATAAATCTAACCAAAGAAGTGAATGACTTTTACCATGAAAATTTTTTTTCTTTAATTTTGAGACATGGTCTGACTCAGTTGCTCATGCTGGTCTCATACTTACGATTCTCCAACCTCAGCCTCCCCAGTTTCTGTGATTACAAGTTTGGGCCATCATGCCAGGCTAGTAACTTCCGAATCAACAAAAAAATTGGCATAAAAAATGCATACCCTAAAATGTTTCTCTACGCTCTTTCATCTACTAATATCTGATTTTGTTATTTTTAAGGTTAATTGGGCAAATATGTATATTTGTTATTTTTTCAGAATAGATCAAAACAACTATTTTAATTTGGAAGAATGTATCTGCAAAATAGAGCAGTTTATCAACATAAGATTATTGTTTAAATAGGATAATTTTCCTTATGGCTCTATAACAGATAGTGTACTCACATTTATATTTATACACCAGTGATCTATAGTTAGAAAAGCCTTTTGGAAATTAAAGGGAGAAACAATTTTGAAGACATTTGTTAGTCTTCTGTGAGTCCAATCTCTATCTGTCATCTTACTCCATTCTCATGAAGACAGCATGGTGTATACTGCTCCCACTTCTCTCCTTTCCTAAAGACTATTAAAGAAAGTTTAAGCAAGTCCCATATGGAGGTGAATCAGTACATCTTTACAGTTGTATTGTATTAGGAATTTATACCATTCAGAAATTCTAAAGAGAAGAAAATCATCCTAAAGTTTGTTTCATGACAACTGGGTTTTGTGTTCACATCTCAACACTAGAGGTAAAAAATAATTGTCAGAAGGGTAAAAAACAAACAAACAAACAACAACAACAACAACAACAACAACAAAACTATTAGCTTAGTGACTGCCAAAACCAGAAGTAACAAAGCCATTTACCTGTGTAAAATCTTTGTTTTAGCATTATTTTAAATTTCTCTGACCATATCTCAGTAGTATGAGAAGTATGAGAAGTAACTCTAAGGCGATGCATATGGGAGCACATTTTTTTTTCTGTATTCAGGAACTGTGTCCCATTTAAAGAATTCCCAAACTGAACCTGGCAGCTAATCCCACTGCTGACACTGATACCTTTCTACATGGTTTTAGGGTCTGTAAATATATCTCTGCTTGGAACTATAGGAATAATTATTCCACCTGAATAAATATACCCTAGGGCTGTTCAAATATCTAAACATTTCAAGTAAAAACATTTGCAGAAAAACTTTATATTCACAATACATATACTGACCTGCAAGGGATTTGGGCACACTTCTACCTTTGCATCAGCTTTTCAAAAAATAAAACCAATGCCAATGTAAATGAACCCTCTTTGCTCTAGATAGTGAAAGTTGAGTTATACTACTTGTTAATAAAAGTTTAAAAAATAAAAATTGAAATAATAGAAATATGTATTTTATAAAATAAAACTAAATAAGAATATTTTATGGAAAATAAACCATTCATTCTGAAGATGTTGACCATGTGTTCAAGTAACAGACATTGGAGTGGGTGAAATAGACAAGCATTTAAGTAATATTTAGTAGAAGAAGAAGAATATAAAAGACATGTACAAAATATTTTTGAAATCTAAGGGGAAAATGTTGGGAACATGAAATTTTTTTAAAAAATTTGAAAAGGATATGTTTGGAAGGAGAGAAAATATTTCAAGATTCTGAATAATGGGAATTCACTAAAAATCACAGAAAAGAAGTATATTTTAGAACAGAAGTAAGCAAACAATTAAATGGGCATCTTGATTTCATCCGGGAAATTTTGAAAACCTCAGTTTGAGCACAATTTTTAAGTGCAGAAAAGATTAGAATAGAAATCTATTTGTGTAAAACCAAAGTATCATAGACTGCTTGTGCTAATTGCTTTCTACTTCATCACATCTGCCAATCAACTAGGTTTTTCACACATGAATGAGAACATTATAAAAAAATGATCATAGATTTAATGGAATGATCAGTGATTGTAGTTAGCAGAAAATTGTTAAGAGAACAAATGAGTGACATTGTATAAGAATATTATAGACTATACTATTTAAAAAAGTGATTGAGTTGAGAGATATTTAATTGGTGGTGTTGAAAGAAATCAGAAACCAAGGAAACATTAATTTAAGGTGACCAATGGGGAAAATAATAATCATGAGCAAGATTTCAATTTTGGTTGATAGTAAGGATAATGTCACAAATAAGTTTTAAAAAGGCACTTCTTTCAATTTTACAACTATTTAAAACATTTTTTAATCTTCACAAAGCTTAGACTCAGTCACAATCCCCTAAATTTCAAGAGGAAATAATCCTTCCCATTTCAGATTATCCTTTTGCTGAGAAGAACATCCACAGCTATCTGCTACAATTTTAAATATTTTTTTTGTTTGTTTTTTAATGTTCTTCTAGACCCCATTTATTACCCAGAAGGAATCACCAATCCCTGTATCTTTGTCTAACCTGTCTACATCTCCTCTTGGCTCATTTCTGTGCATCACTAATCTGTCCCTTTCTATATATCCCATACCATCATTTAAACTTGCCCCAATCTCTCCCATCTGATGGTGCGGGTGCACCACATGTCATTTGACTTTATACTATTATTTTACTTTACAGTCAAATATTTCAAAAAGTTTATTGCTTCAATATTTTTACTAAATTATTATTTTCCACCTTGTATCATTTTTTATCCCTTTTTGATCATAATCCCTGTGTATCTAAATTCAAAGGACACATTTTTGTCTAATATAGATTTTTATTATTTCTGCATATTGCTGCCCATCTATTCTGGTTGAAATGATACCAGGCATTTGTATTCAAACAATATAGAGAATATTAGTTCAATCTGAAGTCTGTTCCCTGCACACATTTCTTGAATTTTGGTATTTTTCACTTTAAGTTTCTCTCTCTCTCTCTTCTCTCTCTCTCTCTGTCTCTCTCTCTCTCCACACACACACACACACACACACACACACTCACACACACACACACACACACACAATGCTGCAAAATACTGCCTCTGAACAAGAAATAGACATTTTGACAAATAAGGCATTAAATAAAGCTTTAGTTTCTCTGTAAGGAATATATTACTCTGCTAGCACTGATCCTCTACTTTTCTTGGAGGACAATTTCTGATTATATAGTGATGAAAGCATGCAAGTGCCTTTCTATATCCAGAAAGGACACATGTGAATTGAGAGTGATAGGGTAAATCCTAAGTGGGTAAATTCCTTTTTCTTCTACTCACCAGCAAAGAAACCAGAGAACATTTGCCCTTGGCTTGCTCAGTCAGAACTTCCATTTGGGAACTTTGAATCTAGACAAAGATGAATATAAGCAGACTTAAGCTGATGTTCAGCAGCTAATTTTGACATACTATGTGAAAATCATTTATAAGGCCAAGGCCAAGACTCCTAAGACTCTTCATTGAACATATCCAATTTCTAAGCATGAAACATTTTTCAGTCTTTCAAAATCAAGTTCTGTAATGATAAATATCATAACAAAATTTAGCTTTTTCTTTTAAGTACTAAGAATTGACCCCAGGGGCACTTAACTGTTGAACCATATCCCCACCCCCCAGCCATTTTTTAAAATTATTTTTATTTTGAGACAAGGCCTCATTAATTTGCTTAGGGCCTTATTGAGTTGCTGAGGTTGGCTTTGAACTTGCAATCCTCCTGCCTCAGCCTCTAAACTACTGGGATTACAAGTGTGTACTACTACCTCAGCTAAAGTTGTGCTTTTTACTTAAGGCATTTAGAGACCACTACTATTGCTACAAAAAAAAAAATTAGTTCATCATACCAAAATTATTTCATCATAACAAACTTGGACATCCACCTTTCTAACACCATAATGTAGTTTTCTCAAATCGTGATACTACCAGCACTGGGATATGTGAGATGATTTTAGATACTGCATAGCATTGCCAACCAATAAGCATTTTAATGTGCAGGGCCACTGAGCTTGACACAGATTGAGAGAGATGGAAAAGAGGATGAGAGGAAGTGAGAGAGATAATGATGGGTGAGAATATACAGGATGTTTGTCATCATTGTAAGACTTTGAATTTTACCTTGAGAAACCATTGCAATCCATTGCAGAGGACTGGCATGCATTGAATTATAATTTTGCAGATCATTATGTTAGCTGTGATGATAAACTGAATTATGAGAGCAAGGTAGGTAACTATAAAGAAATAAGTGAAAATAACTATTATGATAGTTCAAATGAAAATGATGTTGACTCTACTGAAGGGGGAAGCAGTGGATAGAAAATTCAGATTCTACACAAATGCATCCACATTTTTCTTTAGAATAATTAATTCAATTTATTATGTATTATATTGTTTGCAGTGCCAGGAATTGGGCCCCAGGTCTTCTATATGCTAAGAGGGCAGTCTACCACTGAGCTATCCTCCATCCTTATTTGCAAATTTGTATTTTAAAATAATTTTAGGCTTTCAGATAATTTTTACAAATTATAAAAATATTGCAAAATAGCCTCACCCAGATTGTCCGAATTAAAATTTTGCCACATATGCTTTCATCCTGTTTCTCATAAGGCACCTTTTCTCTCTCAAAATCTACATTAATCCATACGTGTATACAAACAGTTTTCTGCTAAACAACTTGGAATAAGTTACAGCCATGATAAGTACTTTCCCTGTGCTTTTCCAAAAATCAAAGTCTGTTTTTTCTGTAAATATAGGTTTCAATAAGCAAAATAGCATACTGTTTTCATCCCTGGAGGTATAACAACTAGGATTTCTCACAACCACAATTAAAGGTGGTTATGAATAAAAGAGAAGAGTCAAGGATGATTCCATCCTTTTCCACCTAAACTGATGAGAAAGTAGTAGTAGTTTTAATGAGAATAAGAAAAGTATAATGGAAGAGGTTTTGAGTAGGAAGAAGTCAGGACTTCAGTTTTGAATGTGATAAATTGGAGAATTCTCATCAAAGTTTGGACATCAAGTAGGAAGAAACATCTAGAAATGTCCTTGGAAAGGAAGAAAGAGAGTCCTCCTGTCTAATAGAGTCAGATCATGGTAAACAAACAGGTAAAGCAATTCAAAATCCAAAAGAAAGATATTTGATTATTTCCATTATACTCTTATTTTCTTAATAAAATAATCACTGAAAATAAACTTTTAAAAATTGGTTCAGGACTCAAAGAATGCTAACCATTTGGAATACCTTATAAAAAGAGGAAGAATTCCAAATATGAACAACATTAATCTTTTAGAGATGCAAAAGAAGAAAGTGAAGGATCCAAGTGATCAGGCAAACCTAAAGATACTGGTTAATGTCACTCACCTCACCCACCAAGATGCATGGCTTGTTAAAAAAGAAAGAAAAAGGCAGAGGAAAATAGAAATATGAGAGCAAAACAAAAAAAAAATTGAGGAGATGGAAAGATATATAATAATATGTGAGAATAAAAATAATGAAACAGATATGCAAAGATATCTAAGGAATGTGTTCAGAGAACTATGGGCTCTGTATTTCAAAGGTAGTACAGTTCAGATCAATGAAAATGTCTAACGTGAGGATCAGTTGTTAAAAGGAGATGAAGTTCGCGAAAATAAAAATGCTCAATTTAGGAAATGCATGTAAGATTACCTAGTAGAGATAATATTCAAAAAAGAGCAAGTGGCATAGTTTTAATTCTGCATAACTACTTTATTTAAAACTTCCTCACTGACAGAAAAGGTCCTAAAATTACTTTCTTGTTCTCTTCTTTTAACCTATTCCACCAGGATATTTCCCTTATATCTGAGGAGCCTTTTCCTTTCTGTATGATTGAAAACCTTCAGTTTCTAATTGTTGGCTTCATTTCCAGGTAAAGCTTATTTGCATTGTTTATATCCACTGTGAGTCAATAAATAGAATCAAGTTTCAGGGTACTCTCATCTCACCTGACAAGTATTTCTTTCAGTAAGATTATAAAAGTGCCTGTCTCTTATCTTTATAAATTTGCATGCATTACATTTACATGATAAGCTGTGGTTCACTGATAAGTCAACAACTCCAAAATTTCCCCATCTTATCAAGGCTCTTTCAGTAACTGAATCTCATAAGAAAAAAGAAATCAAAGATTGTACCATTACACTACCAGCATTATGTATCATTGAAAGGATTTTTAATTTAGGTATTTTGTTTCAAAATAGGCCAGTTTATCATGTTTTCTTTCCATTTGTAATCTTAGCCTGGTATCTTCATCTGCCATGAGTAAAAGTTCCATTACTTGCTAGCATATCATTAATGTCCAGCAAGAGTATTACAAATTACACCTTCTCTGTGGAATTTTATTCTAGCACTATTTCTTGTTGAAATGTATAAAACTAGGAAAAAGTTGAACTTCTACTTGACACAAAACAAGAGAACAGAAATATTTTATAACTTTCAAGGCTACTTACACATTTAAAGTCAGAATTTTCATATTCTTTTTTGTCCATTTGAAGAAGAGAGTAACAATAGGAGCTTTGGATGAGATGCAAATCCATAATATGTGTGTAATTATGGCATGAACCATTCATGAATACATGTGGTAAAAACTGCAGTTTTCCACTCACCAACATCATAGGACTGAAGTCAAATATGGTTAAATTAATCTAAGTAGAGATAATTAAGGTGGTATGACTTTCAAGAATGTGTTTTTTTAAAAATGTCCTTACAATATGTTTTATAAGCTTTTATTTTTTTGTCTAGGATTTTGATAAAAACTGAGAGAATAACAATTTCCTATATAATGCTTCTTCTGTAATTTCTAAGAAGAAAAACTATGGAAAATACAATAGAAATAACATAAATTGAATCACTAATTTCAAAATATTAAATTATTTATTGGTCTTCATTTCTCTTAAAATATAAGATAAAAGAATCTTGAGGTGAAAACTTTAACAAATATTATTTTACATTTTGATGTATTTCAAATTGCTTGTCGATAAACTTCATTTCATCCTCAGAATACTTATGAGTTAATATTTACTTCTCTTTATTTTCTCTCTACATCCCTGCCTATGATTGTAAAATTCAACTTTTAAATTCATCTATCTCCCTAGTCTTCTCATCCACCTAATTGTGCCTCTTGTGCTTGTCATTTCCTTATTATTCCATTTACTAATTAATTCAACAAATACTTGTTTATTTATTAATTTTAATTTTTATTATTTTGTAGTACTGGGGATTGGTCCCAGGGCATTCATTGCTCATGCTAGGCAAGCACTCTACCACAGAATTACCACAGAATTATCCCAGCCCTTTTTATTTTAATGTTGAGATAGGATCCTTTTAAATTGCTCAGGTTTGTGATCCTCCTGTCTCAGCCTCTTGACAAGCTGACATTACAGGCAAATGCCACTGCAGCCAGTGATACGTATTTATTGAATACTTTATCATAAGCTTTCCTGCACAATAAGAAGACAAAAATTAAGAAACAAGACTCATTATTTTTGCCATCTTGGAGTTTATTTCTATATGAGGTCTCGTGGAAGAACAATTACAAAATAAAAAAAAAAAGATTATGAGTTTGACAATTGAAATAAATCAAGCATGAGTTAAATTTGAGAATATTTAAATATGTTGTCAGTTGTACTAGAACTCAAAAGTAATGTGAGATTTAAATCTGTGATCCTCATAGGACATTACAATTTGGCTTCCAAGTTTTCAGATACATCGGAATGACTGATTTATTTCTGATGAGTCTCATTGGGACAACAAAATGAATGTAGAAAATGAACAGAAAGCAATGTTCTGGATTTGAATGAAAGTAATATCAGTTTATTTATCCAATATTGGACATATCTTTTTTTGCTAATTTTATATCTTCAAATGTTACACCATTTAGGGGTCAGTAAGTATATTATACGTTGTGTAGGTATATGTAAAATTGACAAAGAATATTTAAAATAATGAAAAAAGATATTAATTATAGCATTCAATGACATATGATATCCAATGAGTAAATGGAAGAATAATCTCAAAGTCAAAATGTGTAAGTACAAATATTAAATGAAGCAAGAAGAGTTAATACAAAAAATAAATGCAATGCATTTTAATATGCTTTTCAAAGACAGACTTTAGTCCATTTGGAAAAATGAAGATGGTTGGAACACCATTTGACAAGTACTTTTATTTCTGTTATTAAACCCAGAAAAAAAAGCTTCTACTATTAACTTTCATAAATAGTTCAATGTTCATTTCTATTTATTTTGTCATCAAATATCCAAACAATAAAATAACCATTCCTGTGATGTTTTGTATGTGCTTTAGATAATGGTACATAAAATCCTGTCAGTTATTAGATCAGGATATATAAGCCTAACTTCAAAATGTAAAAATTATAGTTATTTTGAATTAGTATTTTTCTTTCATCTTTAAGGACAAGAGGTAGGATTTGTGAATCTTTTAAGTTAGGATGTCAAAGTGAAAAAGAATAAAATTTCAGCCAGGTATGTTGGTATATGCCTATAATCCCAGGAGCTCAGAGACAGGAGGATTGCAAGTTCAAGGCCAGCCTCAGCAAAAGTGAGGTGTTCAGAAACTCAGTGACCCTATCTCTAAATAAAATACAAAATAGGGCTGGGGATGTGGCTTAGTGGCTGAGTGCCCCTGAGTTCAATCCCCAGTAGCCCCCACATAAAAAAGAATAATAAAATTTCAATCTTTAGAATCACAAAAGCTTTTATAACAGGAGAATACCAGTGATGATACAAAGGTTTTGAAAATTATTCTTGTTTATTAATAAAATATAAATTATTTAACATTAGAGTTTTATATTTTGCACTTGTTCACAAATAAATAAATAAAAAGTAAAAACTCTGGAATACTACCTGTGATGGTGTGAATGTGTCCCTCAAATTTCATATGTTAGAAATTTAATGCTCAAATTCATATTTTAATGGTATTTGGGGGAACAAAATATGATTAGATGAAGTCAAGAGGATGGGCCCCCATGATGACATTGTATCTTCACGTGAAAAAGAAGACTTCAGCAAGGTGGCTTGCTTTTTCTTGTCACTTGATGTCTTCTGCCATGTCATGATGAGTAAGAAGACTCTCATCAGATTCCAGCACCATGCTCTTGTACTTTCTAGCCTCTAAAACTATAAGAAACACATTTATTATCTTTATGAATTATCTAATCTCTGGTATTGGGTTAAAGTAATTAAAATACTGTTCTTCCTGGCAGCCATCTGTGCATATAGATGACATACCTCTTCAAAGCTAGTAGCAGAAAGAGAACAAGGAAAGGAAAAATATATAAAAGGTAAATTAAAAAACTAAAAATAAATTAAATAGAAAAACAAAAGAAATATTAGTAAGGCAGATTTTGATTTGTATTATCTTTTTAAAGTAATTTCATAAATCATTAGATAGAAAAAGCTATTTTAAAATTCCTAAGTAAAAGAAGTTGTAAATGAATTGACAAATTTAGAAATGTCTTAAGTTTTTTGTCTGTCCATGTTTCATTTTATCATCTTCACTAAAGACGCTGGCCCTGAAATTCTCAGAACCATTCTTCATCACTACCATGGATACAGTCAGGTGTCCTCTAGAAAGGCAAAATTAGAATGAATATTCAGAATGTTAAAACAAATTTTTTTTCAAGAATTTTTTTTCAGGAATTCAAGATGAAGTAAATCACAAAATCTTCTTTCATTGTTTCTCCTATATTACATCAAAATATGACTTAGGTAGAAATTGTTACCATAAAGTATTTTATGCTTACTTAAACATTAATTCTTCAACATATATTAACTATATATTAACTATATGACATGTATTAACTATATGTCAACCTAAACCTCACATATGCTATGAATAAACAGATACATCATTAAGATGAAATTTTAAAAAATATATAATTTCATTTTCATCATATTTCTTTATTATTTTTAAATGATATTTGTAACACTTAATAAAAAATGTAAAACAAATGACTCATGTCAGCCACTTTTATTGATGGGATAGGGATTTTGGAGACAATACTTATCTTTATTCCCTTCCTAAACAACATGTTTTTATTTGATAGAAAATTTTATCATCTAATTGGTGATGAAAAGTTCATGATATTAAATATAGTTTATTAATGTTACTTAAATAATTAAAATTCATACAAATGAAATCATACATGTTTTGATGTTATATGATTAAAACTTTTGAGAAAATTCTAATAGCCATTTTCACCTTTCACCTTTTTTCCTCCAGATACATCAGATAATGATAAATGTCTTCATGAAAATGATTTAATCTGATAAACTATGCAACTATCACACCATTTGTTCACTTCCCTAATAAAAGTACTACAACATACAAGCACAATGAGTTGTTTTTTGTTTTTGTTCTGTTTTGTTTTGTTTTAAAGCTGGAGTTCAAATACTACAGAGATTGAACTGACAAAAGGAGATATAATTCCAAGCTGACACTTTAGGCTAGAGTCTTACAGAGGAGCATTCTAGCTGCATATAACAGAATTGATAATTTAAAAATAAGGACTCAAGTGATTTACAAATTTTGCAATAACAGGAAGAGTAGACTGTAGGTTGAACTTCCAGGAACAATTTTGACTTACCAAAATTTACTATCTGATTGGAATGAAGTATTTATTTCTAAGAAGATACTAATATATTCCCAAACTTGCATGGCTTACTCCATGTTTCTTCTATTAGTATCTCCCAAAGAATACATACACTGTACCTACTTGCAATACACCTTTGAGCACACTTGGATCCCAACCAACTGAAAGTTGTGTTTGAACTGTATCCTAGAGTAGATGGAGAATTTTCTCTTGATCTACGTATATTTTTACACCTAGAGTATTAATGGTCATTACAGGAATAGAATAGATCAAAAAACATTTTTGTGATAATGACGCCAAACTCCAAAGAGACTTGTATAACGTTCTTATCATTTCAAGTCATCAGTGTAAAACAGTTTGTTATTCACTTTGAAGAAGTGATACTAAGGTGTCCCATAAAATACTCAGGAATATAGAACATGAAAAAAATAAAAGGAAACAAATTATGAAAATTAAAGAGGAAAATCTTTCTAATTTGATGATAGTCACTAGTTTTCGGGTTAAAAGTTTCAATATTCCTGTTCCATAAGAAGTATGAGGTTGCTATTGTTATTAGACTGCTATTTACACAGCTCTAAAATAATAAGATAACTAAGGAAACTGTCCTTAAATTTCAAAAAAAAATCATTATAGGCCAAAATTTATATTCAATTAAAATATTGATCAAATATGAGATGTAAAATCCCACAAATAAAAGTGATACGTTTTGATTCTTCAGACACTCTTCTCTTTGAGAAAATAAAAATTGCACTTTTCTGTAATCACTCTAGCTAAGCATGCTTTGCATTCTGAGATAATACTTAAAAATATTTTCCTAGTATATTGCCAATCATTTTCTATTTTTCCCTTATGTTCTTTGTTTCTGTTTTCCTTTTTCCTCTTTTTTTTTCTAATTAGTTATGTATTTAAATGATTTCCTTTTGTATCCTTTATTGAGATTTAAAGCTAGAAATAGTAGTAGCTCTGGTTATTACAGTAAATGTACTTAATGTATCACAATTGTCCTTCATTTCATAGTATACCACTTTACATATGCTTTGTGCAGCTTACCACATTATAATTCCTTTTATCCTTACCCATTATTTGTGTAATTTTTACTTCTAAAACTTATAAATTCCATATTGCCCTTTTAAAATTTTTGCTCTGTTAATCAACTGCTCTTTAAATAATTGTAAATAATAAGAGGGTATCTATGTTTTCTCATTGCAAAGTTCTTCATTCCTTCCATAGATCTGAGCTTCTTTAGGATTCTTAACTCCCTGGGAAAATTTTGCAAGTGATAATACATTTTCCCATCTGAATGTGTCCTCCATCAAAAGAAGTAATATTGAAATTCCCAGGCATATCCTCCCACTGTAACCAAACAAACATTGTTGCTTCTAAAATGTAATTTTTCATGTTTTGCACCTAAGTTACCTTTCTTGGTTCTTGCAGTAAATCTAACCAGGCTGCAGAACTCATTTATTCTTGTTGACTGTTTCTAACCCTGTTTTGTTTCTCAATCAAGTCTGCTTCCAAAATGAGCATCATATTATTTCTTCCTTAACATCAATGTTGGAAGGTTATTTTTTATTATATTTTCTGACTACCTGCTCTTTTTTCAAATACAAACAACACTGTATATCATTTGTATTTGCTTATCCTGAGGCTTCTGGTATCTCCCAATAATCTACAATCCCTTTCATTATGACACTCTATCATAAGAAAATGATGTAAGAAGATAGATGGTTGATATCTAATGCAAGGATGACAAAGCATTCATTTTGCATATTAAATCTTTAATTATTTATAATCCAATTTTTGTCTAAAACTCTTAATGCTTCTTTCATTTGCATATCTTTATGAATTCAAATCACACACACAAAAAAGTCTTAATTACAAGTAATCATTCTTGGAATGAAAATCAGTTTTTGGTTTAAGAAATAGCTCAAGGAGATAACTCCTATCTCACTCACCATCTCATGCTGAAACAGTAACAATTGGCTGGTGAATTTTGTTGAGTTATAATCAGTTGCCTTTGTATGAACATTTGATCAGTGGCAGAAGCTGAAAAGCTAAGGCTCTTGATTGTGTGTGTGGTAGGGGCGCTAGTGAGCCTTGGTGTGGAGCTGATTTTTAAAGCCTTTCTCCTCCTCAAAGAAAGTAATTATCCTCTTAGAATAGTTTGCTATCACTTTTAGCCTTTTTGTGTCTATGATTTTAAATTCTATGCTTTTATGTCAATAATCTTTTTCTTTAAATTTGTGGAAGTTAATTTGTCATATAAATCTCCCATTTTTGTCTACTACTGAAAATCTAATTGGAAAAGTTCTACAATAAAGGAGACGGAAATTTTTAAAGAATGAAAGTACTGTTTTTCTATGTTTCAGACTGCAGAAAGCTCTGACTGAAGCAGAAAAGGATATTTTCTCTGGTTTTGGATGAAAATTTAGGAATGTCCCTATATTAATACCAGAATCAAATGAACATGAAGTAAGGAGTATTTCTGGCTTGGCAAGTACTTTTTGGTTGCCACAGATATCAGAGAAGTCTAATTGTAAGACTTTTTCTCCTTTTCTTTCAAAAAAGAATTAAATATAAATGTACAAAATCTAAGCAAGATGTTTGAAATAAGTCTCAGTATCTTCAAAAAAAAAAAAAACAAGCCGGGCGCGGTGGCTCAAGCCTGTAATCCCAGCACTTAGGGAGGCTGAGGCAGGAGGATCGCGAGTTCAAAGCCAGCATCAGCAATGGTGAGGGGCTAAGCAACTCAGTGAGACCCTGTCTCTACATAAAACACAAAATAGGGCTGGAGATGTGGCTCAGTGGTCGAGTGCCCCTGAGTTCAATCCCCAGT
>PVHX01007367.1:0-20595 GCA_004024805.1 Geosciurus inauris | reverse complement strand
CAAAACTTCATCTGTACCCATAATTTTATTTAACTACTATTAGTTTAATAATAACATATATGGAATAGTGAGATATATGCTGTCACTCTAATCCTCTTAACCTTCAGTCTCCTGTTATTTACATTTTATACATGAAGTTGAATTTCTACTCAGAGCTCAGTCCTTGATAAACAGATTATAGACTACAGAGAATGGCCATTCCCAAAAGTATTCTTGTGTTCCTGAGTAGGTGATAAGAATTCTCTCTTACATATGTAAATAGTTTTGGGGACTTCAACTTATTCTGACAATATCATTATTTTAAGGTATACTGATGCTTCTTAGAATAACTTTCCTCTAAACAACAGCACAACTCCAAAATACCTGTACATGTATTTCAACCACATAGTCACATAACCAGGCTGCCAGCCAATAGCTTTGATAGCTCTAGAGCTTTGATACCCATGATCTATATGAAGTTTCTCTTTTTAGACAAAGAAACACAAGATGGAGTAAATTTTGCCAAGTAGTTAGTTGAGGAAATACAGATACCTAAGTGTTCTAATGTATTAACCCATTTCACTTTCATCCTCTCAGACTGATTGGTAAGTATGCTTGTTGCAAGCATGGAACACACATCTATACACTGTAGAGAGGCCACAACTGCAAGATAGCAGTTGGGAGATGTACTGGGTATCACTCAGCCCCATGATATTTGATAAGCATGAATTGGAAGAAGATAAAGGTATAATAAGGATACATAATTTGCATAAATAACAAACATTTTGAAAAATGTCCTTCTCTTTTGGTCTTGTAGCTGTGGAATGTGTACATCTTTTCTTCAAGATGGTAAAGAAAGATAGGGAAAACTCTTAGATTTTCGGCCTAACAAATGACTTCTAATTTTGCCATCTTGTTTAGAAACCCACCATTATTCCACACAAACAATGTGAAGTTACACTTTATCCCTCCTCCTGGCCAAATGCCTTTAGTAACTGTTCACACTGGTATAAGTAACACACTTTGGAATCAAAGAAACTCTGAGATTTAGTAGAGAATATAGACGTGGCCAAGGTTCAGGCTTGCACTGGTAATTGCTGGCTACATTCAGGAAGGTTATTGTTGAATTCCCTCTTACCAATGGGAATGTATAAAAGGAGAATTATGAGACTTTGAAGATTAGCAGCCTATTTGGAACATGCAGCAAATTTTGTCAGAGTTCCTCTCTGCAGTGCATAATTACATTATTGACAAACCTAGGTTATTTTATTGTTAATATGTATGGAATTTGCAGGTTATAAACTCATTGTGAAATCCTATATGTTCCTTTGTCCTCCATCACTCATGAAAATTGTGAAATAGATTGAGAACTTTGATCACATGGAAATTTGATTCATTTGACAAAACCATTTTGATGTATTAGTTTTTCATCTTGTGATATATAACGTAGGTTGGCCTTAATTTTTTTGATGTTAGCCGTCACTGATGTTCAAACTTAGAAATTTTATTTATTAATCAAATGTGGTTTTTTTTCATTTTTAGTTTGAGTAACATTATGTGAATATGGTACTCTTTTATTATTTAGTCACCCAGTGGTACAGTTGATATGGGAAAGAAGAAAATCCTTATTCTTTTTTTCTTCTGATCTATTATATTTTCCAAGTAATGAATTAGTTTCATCTTATCTCAGAAGAAAACCAATTTGATTTTATTTTCATAATATTATTAGAAACTCGTTGATGTGAACATATTCAATAAGTTTAAATTCATTCCAGTTTTTATTAAAGCTCAAACTATCCCTTTTGGTCAATGGGACTGATTTAAGTTTAACTCCCAGATACTTTTAACCTGATTTGTAGAGTTGCAAGTTTGATGATATCCTTACTTTCCAAAAGATCTAGATACCAGTGGATATTCCTTGCTACTATTTAGTTAACAAAAATTGTCTGATTTTTTTCCTTAAATTTCAAAAACACATGTTCCTTTTTATAAATAGACTGCTTTAATAAATGAATGTACAACTATGTACAACTAAAAATATTTTTTTAAAAAAGAATAAAATGCCAGCATGAAGTTGGATTGTATACCTAATTTGAAAAAAAAAAAATGTTTCAAATTTTTACTAGGATTTGGATCAATCAAAGCATCTGTGTCAAATTGACTTTTCTATCAATTCAACTTTATGATTTCTTTCACCTGTATTCAAGAAGAAGAATTTGAATTTACTCAGGTATTTGTTATAGAATGTTATGTAATTGTTGAAATATTAAAAAAACTTGACAATCTAAATGTGGTGAAAATAATAAGAAGGTTTTATTTTGTTAAGAATAAAAATGAATGTATGAGCCAGATGTGGTGGCACATGCCTCTAATCCCAGTGGCACAGGAGACATGCAGGAGGACTGCAAGTTCGAAGGTAACCTCAGTAATTTAATGAGGCCCTAAGCAATTTAGTGAGGCCCTGTATCAAAATAAAACATAAAAATGGCTGCAGATGTGGCTCAGTGGTTAAGTGGCCTTGGGTTCAATCTCTAGTACCAAAAAAAGAAAATGTATGTAGAGACACAGTAAAGTTGAATAGGTCGGGGAAATTTTTATAAGGGTAAAAGAGATCATGAGTGTAAATACGTGAGAAAATATTTGTAATTTTAGAGAGCATAAAAATTAGAAGTAAAGATATATGATTTGTGGGAATCCCAGGTGTGAATTTTAATGACTGCTAGATCATTGGCTGTCCACAATATAAGCATAGGAAGAAAAGGCAATATGAATGGAACAGAAACCTAGACATGTATTAAGGGCAAACATCCATTCAGAAAAAATTGGCAAAAGTGTAAATGAACAAAATAAAAACATTGTAAGGGGAATGCAGTATTATTTTTTAAAGAATTTAAATTTGTGGTATACAGATTAGAAAATAAATGAGTAAATGGAAAAGAAAACAAATAAAAGAGCACCAAATGGTAGCCAGCCCAATGACAGCCTTTCTAGAAAAGACTTTGGACTTTGGGAGTGGTATAATAACCACTTTGCTTTCTATTTTTCCCCTTTATATTCCTTTTTCTCATATCTATACATGAATGCAATCATGTTTTTTTAAAAAACATGATTCAGTGACCCAGCAATTTTTGTGTAAATGCTGAAATTACTGTGATTTGTTTCCAAATAGATCAGCTACATCTTGTTTGCAATTCACCAAATGTCTTGAAAACACCTTTGTGTAGTTTCAACAAGTATCTTATTTTGTTCCAAGAAATAAAAAAAATATATTTCAAACTGTCTGTAATCAAAAATTGCCACCTTGCCCATTCAGTTAATAAATCCAAATGACCCTTGCAATTCACTTAGCACTACTTCCTCACTAGGATGGATAGTGCATGATTGGAAGGGCAGGTAGAGAAAGCAGATTGTTGTCTTATATTAGTACATTTTTAGGATATGCATTTGCATTTCACTTCCCAAGGGAAATCTACCTTTTCAAACAAACATAAAATCTATCATGGTTTTATGAGCCAGACTATTTGGAAATTATTTTCCACTTATATAATTACATAATCAAGTGAACATATTAAACAATTTAAAAAGCAGGGCTATGCATATCATATTGCCTTATTTAGCCATAATTATCCATGTCCATTAAATTTCCTTTCTATGGGGCACAGAAGAACCAGGCTTTCACTTTTGTTTGTCATGTACTGTGCTAAATGCATTTTTTTTTTCTGATAGACTACTGAACAGGCAAAGTCCCAAAGGATGAAAACTTTCAAAATATGATTTTAACTCAAAGGACACTGAATATAGCATTTAATGGTTTGTGTCAAGTGCTACATCTCAAGAAGAACAGAAAATAATAGCGGCTAACGCGAGTGTAATACTTTACTGCCAGTCAAGCGGTTTTATTTTCTAAACAGCTTTCTTTGAGATAAAATTTACATACTATAAAATTCATCTATTTAGAGCATCCAATTCAGTGATTTTTCTTAGCATATGCACAGGTATATGCAACCATCACCACCTTCAAATTTAGAACATTTTAATCACCATATAGATAGCCTGTTTCCTTACTTTTTATTCTCTTATTACCCCATTTTCTCCCTTCTTCCCAAACACCTTCTAATCTACTTTCTGTCTATACAGATTCACCTATTTATTGGCACAAGATAAACTATGTAATTGTGCATGTGTGTGTGTGTATGTGTGACAAGCATGTTTTCAAGCTTCATCCATGTTGTAAAGTCTTAATGCTTCATTCCTTTTTATAAACAGTATTACATTGTATGGATGTATTATATTGTGTTTATTCATTCATTTTTATTAGTGCATTTTACTTATACAAAATAATGCGCTTCATTATCCATTCATTTTTATGCATATTGGGATAGTTTCCACCTTCTAGCTACTTTGAGAAATGCTGGTATAGTATTCAAACATATTCTTTAGTTCAAACATAATGTTTTAGGATAATTGTAATTATCTATTATAGATAATTATGTCTATAATGTCTATAGATAATTATGTCTATAGATAATTATGTCTATAATCTATTATAGATAATTATATCCATAATGTCTATTGGATATATACCTAAGACTGGAATTTCTGGGGCAGATGGGAATTCCACATATAATTGTTTCAGAAACTAACAAAAAGTGATTATATTGCTTTAAATTTCTATCAGCAGTATATGAGGAAATTCATTTTTCCACAATTTCACCAGTATCTGTCTTTGTCTTTGTTTTTCTTTTAATTCTAAACATTCAAGTGGGTGTGAAGTGGTAACTTGTGACTTTTATTTGCATTTCCCTAATAATGGAGATGTTGAACATTTTCCATATATGTAAGACTAATTTGTATACCTCTGGGAAAATTTTTATTTCAAAATTCGCCCATTTTAAATTGTATCATTTATCATTTTTTATATTATTGTTAGAGTATTTATTACAAAACCACGTATTTTATGAAACACATAATTTGAAATTATATAGGTTGTTATTTCACTTCTTTAATTATATATTTTGAATAGTATTTTTTTCAATTTTAAAGAAGTTCAAAGTATCCATGGCTACATTTTTGGTATCATATCCATGACTCTTTAAAAATTGGAAGTCATGAATACTTATCCTTATGCTTTCTTTGGAATTTTATAATTTAGCTTTCATATTGAACTTTTTGATCAAATTTGAGTTATTCACATATGAATGTGGAAAGTTTTCAAATTTATTCTTTTAGACTTGGGGCTATTTATTTTACCACTTTCTGAAAAGACAATTTTCTCCCCAGTGCAATGTCTTGGCACTGCTGTTAATAGAGACATGAATTCGTTTCAAGATTCTCAGTTCTTTTCCATTGATCCATGTATCTACTCTTCTGCCAGTATTAAATTGTCTTGATTATCATTGCTTCATAATAAGTTCTAAAATGCTGAAAGTTTTCCTTGTATGTTGATATTCCTCTTCATAATTGCTTTGGTTCTTCTGAATAACTTGTAACTCTGTATGAATTTATAAATGACCTTTCAGTTTCTAAAAACAAATCAGATGGAATTCTAATAAAGATTTCATTTGATTAATAGATCAACTTGTGGAATATTTTCATGTTAGCAATATTAAACTTTTTGACATATGATTATTGATGTTATATACTAGTTTAAATTGTCTTTAATTTCTTTCAGCCATGTTTTATAGTGTTTGGAATGTAAGTTTTGCATTATTTTATTATTCCTGAGTATTTCAGTATTTTATGCAATTTTGAATGGGATTGTTATTTTAAGTTTACTTTCAGATTGTTCATTGCAAGGGTACAGAAATACAATTGATTTTTATACACTGATGTATATCCCACTACCTTGCTGAACTTGGATTTTTTTTTTTTTTTTTTTTTTTGGTACTGGAGATTGAACTCAGGGGCACTTGACCACTGAGCCACATCCCCAGCCCTATTTTGTGTTTTATGTAGAGACAGGGTCTCACTGAGTTGCTTGGCACCTCACCATTGCTGAGGCTGGCTTTGAACTCGCGATTCTCCTGTCTCAGCCTCCCAAAGTGCTGGGATTATAGGCTGAACTTGGATATTAATTGTAACAGTTTAGTGGATTACTTACTAATTTCTATATACAAGATTATTTCATCCATAAAGATCACTTTATTTTTTATTTCCCAATCTACATGCTATTTACTTCTTTTTCTTGACTTATATTCTAGCTAGAATTTCCATTAAAATGTCAAGTCAAAATGGTATTAACATCCTTATCTTGTTCCTGATCTTACAGGATAAATATCTAGATCTTTATCATTAAGACTGATTCATTATGGACATTTTTTTAAAGGCTTTTTTTTCAGTTTGATAAAATTATCTTCTGTGACTAGTTTGATGAGTGCTTTTATTTATTTGAAATCTCACTGGATTTTGTCAATTATTTTCCTGATCCATTAAGATGATAATATAATTTTTCTTTTTATTCTATTCACATGCTATATTGAATCAGATTTTTTGTTTTTTGAACCCCACTCTTGCATTCCTATCATAAATCTCACTTTCTAGTAATATATAATAATTTTGTGTTACTAGATTCTGTTTGCTAATGTTTTATTGAGTATTTTGGCATCCATATTTGTTTCTAAAATGTCCACACGCCAAATTCTAGGTCCCCAGCCTATGGTGGAATGAGAAGGTGTTGGAACCTATAAGAGATAGAACCTAGACAGAGATTATATAGTTATTAGCTGAATAGGCCTATTCTATCACAAGCTCCCACCACAATATATTGTGCCACAACAGGCCCAGAGCAATGAGAACAACTGATCATTACTGAAACCTCCAAAGCTGTGAGACAAAATATACCTTTTCTCTTTCTTGTGGAGGTTCTGGGGATTGAACTCAGGGATACTTGACCACTGAGCTACATCCCCAACCTACTTTGTGTTCTATTCAGAGAAAGAATCTTACTGAGTTGCTTAGCACCTCGCCATTGCTGAGGCTGGCTTTGAACTACTGTCTTTCAAAGTGCTGGGATTACAGGCACGTGCCACAGCTCCTGGCTAACCTTTCCTTTTTTAAGTAGATTTTATCCAGTGTTTTTGTTACAGTAATGGAAAAGTGACTAGTACAGTATTCATAAGAAATAAAATAAATTTAGAATTTGTTCTTTCCTTTCTATGTTGTGGAACAGTTTATGGCATTATGCCTTCTCAAATATTTGGTAGAGTTGAGCAATAAGGTTTAGACTTTCTGGTTTTTATTGTTTTGTCTCATAGCTCAATTTATTTACTTGTTAGGGCTATATTCAGATTGTCTATTTCTCCTTCAGTTAATTTTATTAGTTTATATCTTTTTTAGAAATTTTATCATTTCTTGTATATTTAATTAGATGAATAAGACAATTCATATCACTGATTTATAATTATTATTTCTCTAAGTTTAGCAGCAATGCTTCTTCTTCTTCTTCTTCTTTTTTTGGTACTAGGTATTGAACTCAGGGGTGCTTGATGACTGAGCCACATCCCGAGACCTATTTTGTGTTTTATTTAGAGACAAGGTCTCACTGAGTTGCTTAATGACTCACTATTGCTGAGGCTGGCTTTGAACTCACGATCATCCTGCCTCAGCCTCCCAAAGTGTTGGGATTACAGGAGTGCGCCAGTGGACCGGCCTCAATTGTTCTTTTAATAATTTAAGCATTGGTTATTTTTTCTGATTTAATCTAGATAAATACTTGTTAACATGTTGATTTTGTTTGGAAGAATCACATTTTAAAATCTCCATCTATTTATTTTCTATTATTTACTTATTATATTTTCACAATACTCCTTACTCTTCTTATATATAGTTTAAACAATAGGTAGTTGGTGCAAGAAAGAATTATTGACATTTTTAATGAGATCTGGGAGAGGAATTTCTTTGTTCTTATATGCATCAATATGAAGTTATGACTTTTCACCAAGTGGGAAGGAGAAGGAAGGGAAAGTTGAAGTTCAAACAGCACAGATTCTTACTATCCTTACTGAATTGCAGTGTATTTTCTTGAAAAAAGATTTCATAGTTTAAGATTATTTTCAGAGAATTTATTTTTTTACTATATATTTTTCACCAGTTTACCAGTAGAATCCTTTCAAGGAGTTTCTCATATTATCATGGTATAATGCCTTCTCTCTGTAATGCAGCAGTTTCAATCATGAAGTATTAAACAATCTCTACAACAACTATGTAGTAGGTTACCTTATTATCATCTTTATTTTACATATTATGAATGCAAAGAAATTAAGAAACATATCCTTATTTCATTATATTCATCTGCCTAATAAACACAAATTAAAAGTAACAGAGGCAGGACTTTAATCTTTGGTGTTGGTTAATTTTGGCATCAAATTTACTGGGTCATAAGGTGCACTGATAATAGGTCAGACATTATTTCTAGTTGTGTCTGAGAGGGTATTCTGGAGAAGAGATTAGCATTTGAATTGGTGAACTGAGTAAAGTAGGTTACTTCCTGAGTGAGGGTGGACATCATAGATTATGTTTTGCTCTGAATAGAGCAAAAAGGGAGGAGAGGAGAGTTCTATCATTTTTGTGTGCCTGACTGACTAAACTAGGCTATCATTATTAAGACTTATTCCAAAATGTTCCTGGTTCTCAAGCCTTTGGGCTTGGACTCGATCTTGTATCCATTTCCTGTTTTTTAGGCCTTTGGAAATAGACTAGAACACCACCAATTTTCCCATGTCTCTAGTTTACAAGCAGACAGTCATAGTCACAGGACTTCTCAGTCTCTGTAATCATATAAACTACTTCCATAAAATGAATTTTGTTATGTATTTATTCCATTGGTTTACTTTCTCTGGAAAATCTATGAGACACTATGGTTCAAAATTTATTTCATAGTTATCAATATCATGCTTCAAGTTTTATGAAAACTTCCCTTTTTGGTCACAATATTTGAAAATAATAGGAAAAAAGTGACATATCTGAAATACTTGAAATCAAATTATATATCATTCAGTTAATATTGTATGTAAGCAGGTAAGTAACTACAACTTTTGTGATTGCAAATGGAAAAATAATAATCTCCAATAAGATTCTATAGACCCATGAATTTATGTATCACATATAGTGTGATTATAGGAGTCTAACATCTAAAAAACCTTCAAACTAAATAGATTTTTTGGCAAGATAGGACAGAAGATTTATAATTTAAATGAGGAAGTATTTATAGGAAGTATTTTGTTATATACTGATATCCAGAAGAGGATTTTATTAAGTGTTACTTTATAAAAACTAGGTAAACCGTACATTCATTTTATTTCTTTCATTTGAAGACTTCCAATAGAGTCCTTCCATTTTCTAGGCCAACGTTCTTGGGTAATGCTTATTTTTAAAAAATGCCCTACAAATTATTGTATCACCCATGTTTCAAACTGCTCAGGGTATAACAAAACCATCGTTCTGGACTTGGTACATAGTGAAGACTACCATACATGAGATCTTGGGTTAGATCCCCTACAATGCAATGAATAAATAACAAGTCAAGAGCTAAAACCATACTGTCAAGTATGATTTTGTAATGTAAGATCTGCCCTTTGAAGATAGACAAAAAATATATATACGTAAATACATACATATTTACATATATATATGGTTTTACTAGAGCTGTTTTAAATTGAGGAGAAACAAAGCAAAAGTAATCTATTGTAATTGAATTACAATACTCATTTTTTGCAATGCACTGTGGCTGAAGAGGAATATATTTTAAGAGAAAAATCAAGTCCTAATTTATTCTAAATGTACACTTCTTTCCAAATCCATCAGGTTGATTCTATATATAAGACATGTGTAATACAAAGACAATGTAGTTCTAAATTTACTTTTTAAGTGTATAAATATGACCAAAACCTAAAGTAAAAATATAGATGAATGTCAAGGTCAGTACAGGTTGTACAATATGGGGCTGATACTAGATTAATGCTTGATAGAAAGATCTTATTTTTTAACTACACTTACTTACAAATATTACTTAATTTTCCTGGTAAGGGAATTACTAGTAAAGGAATCTAGTGTCTAGAGGTTTAATCTAGTGCTCTGCTGATTAGATTTACTGATTGGATTGATTAGTTTTGTTGGGTTTAATGTAGGCACAACTGGCATGAGTAGAACTTGCAGCATTTCAATATTATTCTAATACAATTAGTCTATAAGAACATTATTTTATGATCTAGAGCATGATTAACTACAAAAGGTCAGATGTAGCTATAGTTATAAATTGTTGATTATGATAGGTACAAACATTCCTATAGCAACATAATTACAAATAAATACATTTCATAGACACAGATGCTTCCAATATAAGCATAGTTTAACAAGCATAGTCTACTAATTTTGTGGAAAGTATGCTAAGTTTCAAGTTTATACTTAGAAATATTTCCATTTCTTATTTGGAATATTTTTCTCTAATTCATGAATGAGTCATTTCTTCAATATTAAGTTTGAACTTAAAGTTCTTAAAAATATGTTTAATAGAGTACCATTAGAATAATTCCTAAGGTGATATGTAATATTACAACATTGATTACAGTGAAGGAAATTTGATATAGTGTGGTAAGAAGAGAGCTAAAGTACTTTTTCAGAGGATGGAAGTTGAGAAATAAGTTATAAAAATTGTTACATTATTCTTAGTATTAAGTCAAAAAAATTTTGAGTGCCTGCTATGTACCAGGAACAAATAACAAAATAGAAAAGCACTTCAAAGATTATCAATTTCATTAGGCAAAAGAGAAATGCAAATTAAAACTTGGTAATATATCACTTTGTATTTACTAAAAGGGGAAAAAGAGAGAAACAATAATAACCCCAATAATATCAAGCATTGCCTGGGATGTATATTTCTGGTAACAATGCAATATGGTACATTCATTTTGAAAAACAGTTTGGCAGTTTATTTTAAGTTTAAACATATACTTACATTAAGTTCAAAGAATCTCTCTTATGGGTATCAAGCCAATGAAATGAACATTTGTGTTCACATAAAACCCAATTAGTGAATATTCATGATGGTTTTATTTATAATGGCCTAAAATTAGAAACAGCCCAAATGACATTCAGCTGGTGAGTCAATTAAATGTAAAATATCTGTCTATTGACAGATCAGTCTATCTTAAAGGCAATAAACTTAAAAACACAATAGAATATCTATTTTAAATGCATCAGTGCTTTGTGAAAATATTTAAATTCCAAAATCTATCTCTATATGATTCCATGGATGTGGCACTGTGGAAAATGAAAAATTAGAGGGACAAAAATCTTCAATATGTCCAAAGGCAGTTGATTAATAAATCGGTCACAAAATAACATGGAGTTGACCTGGAGAAGTTTTGGAGTAATTGGATTATTTTGTATCTTGATTGTGATAGTGGGCACACAGCTGTTAAGTGCTTTACAAAAATATGCAAAAACGTGCACTAAAAATGGTTAATGTTGAATGTAAATCAAATCTAGTGAAAATAATGACAAAATGTTTAAGGAAAAAGAGTCTAATTAGTGAATATGTTCCTGCTATAGTTGCTATACTTACATAATCAAAAATTATGCAGCACTCAAAATAAATGGGTACATCCTAGTAAGAAAGTACTCAGAGAAAATCCCCAAAGTACAAACAGCATAATAGCACTTTTATAAATTGAGCTAGATCAATTAACTGAAGTCCCTAATTATTTAACAACATTAATAATGCATTGTTTATTCTATTTTATTAAGAATTTAAATCCTACTTTGACAGAACAATAGAGATAATAAAAGAACTTCATTCTCTTCAAAATTATTTTCTGATTTTTTGATATTTTTCTGTTACAACAGTGTATTAAATTGAAAAATCATATTTAAACAAAATATTTGAGCCCATATTCTCATGAGAGTTTGGCCAATGATCAACTTCCTTGTTCATGTAAAAAAAAAGGAATAATTTTGAACATAAAATAACTATGAATATAAAATAATTCTAAGGGAAATATGTACATGTGATGTAAAATTACATGTAAACTTCATGAAATTCACAAAAAAGTTGTCTTAGACTTTGAGTTATATAGTTTTTCCTATCACAGTGTGGCTAATACATGTTTTATTCTTTTGGAAATTATCCTAGAAGCACTTGACAAATAACCTACTTAAAATTCACCCATAATTATCCCCATACAAATCTAAACATATATTTAGTAATTTGGGAGTTTGTCCCAAATCCCATCCTACCAAATAGATTTGTTTAAGGTCATAGAGTTTTGTTTTTAAAAGGGTGAAATTTATGAAAGGCAACTTTAGAAGTTATTGCAGCTAAAGAATATTTGGTAGTCCATAAGTAGATCTTGCTATGGATTTTCTGATTCTGATTGTGCAGGAAATGTCCAGAAAGAAAATATACTATTCTACATACATTGGTCTCAGTCTTAGTTTATATGTTACCCCTTGATCCTAAAGATTGCCAAGGATAAAGTTGGTAATAATATGTTTATCTGAAGTGAAATAGATAAAAAATTGCTTAAGAAAAATCTCCCACACTTTCATGATGTTTGTCAAAGAGAAGTAAATATTACACTTATCTTAGGCAAGGTTAATTTTCAAAGAAAATGTGTCTGCATATTAAACATGGGAGTAGATTTTTTTGCTGAATATATATCATAAATCCTGACAGTATTTCCATTTTTTATAAAGCTGCCTCAATTTTGTATCAAGAAGAAATATTCTTATCCACTTCCAGCTAGATAGCAGAACTGTCTGCATTAACAGGAAATGCTGAAATAATGGCTGAGTTATACAGATTTTGTACTATTCCCTAAATTTGAATTTATACACTTAGAAGCATCAAAGTTTCTCTACATTGAAGATAGTGCCAAAGGAAACCAGTTATATTATTTTCCACTCACCTCCAGAGGCATTTCAAATTTGTCAGTGAAATAATATTCTTAGGTAGGGCCATTTGTTTGACTTGCAAATAAAATGACAGCATGAATATTGAAAACTCATTTTAATATAACAATTGATTCCTCTAAGCATTTTATTTTGTGACCTCATTTAATTCTCTAAATAACTAGGCAGGTATCATTTCCTTTGTTTTCCAGATGAGGAGACTGGGACACCAAGAGGAAAGGAAGTTGTCCAAGGTGTTAGTCTAACCAATCACAGAGCCAGGCTATGTACCCAGACAGTGTGCTCTCAGAAGCTTCAGTTTTAACCATTATATTATCAGATGAAATGGTAGTTCTGAAGTGAATTTTCAGGAATAATGTTCTGTCTTGTTATTACAACACTGTTGTTCAGCTCCCAGTGATGGATTTCAAATAAAATACTGTAGCTCTTTTCCTAAACGTTATAGTAAAGTAAAATAAATCTATGTTCTAAAACCTGGTTTGTCACCACTTGAAAATAATAAAGCAATATATGAATTTTCCTCCAAAACTTTTGTTATATAACCAGCTGTACTAAGATGCCTTTAGTGTTTGATACTCATTTTTAAAATGCTATATGTTAAATTAAAATTGAACAAGTTAGTGGTGAAAATAATGCCTCCCACCATGCTGATCAGAAAACTTTTTCTGTAGAAGTTCACATACCAGTGACTTGAGGAAAAATCCACTGACATAAGCAAAGCTGCCTGTCTAGGGGGTTATGCCAATTAATAGAATCAAGAATTACAAAAATCTAGCTGTGTACAAGCACTTTCTTTGACTTTTCTTTTTCATTTTTTCCCTGAAGATAAAGCGTTACAGCGCTAAGTTTAGGTAATGAGAAGATTGATGATGCTTGTACATTTAGCTCAAATTCATTTGGTCATTTTAAATGGAATACTTTTATGTAAATTCAACTTTGGGATTTTGATATTTTATGAATTTGTTTTGCATTTCAGCATTCAGCTATATAGAGACCCCAAAATATATTTAGATTTATATTACTTTCTAATATTTTAGACTTTAAACATGCTGAACTATTATAGTTCTTTTTTTCAAATACACATATTAATACATTTTCAATTTGATTTTCCTAATAACCAATGAGAATATTTCTAGTCTGTTTTGTATTTGCTTTTTACTCACAATAAAGGCTTATTTTTCAACTAAGGAAAAAGAAAAGCTACAAAAGTAACTTTATTCAGGATTATATTCAGTGAAAAATTGCAAATGAAAAATTGATTTTATGGATGTATAATTATTATTAATCATCTTTCTATTTTCATCTTTTGTAAGCAACCAAACTATTTTATGATAGCAATATCAAATAAATAATATAACCACTTTTATCATGTAAAACTAAATAAATAATTTGAAAATAATGTACTGATTGAGATTATATGGTAACTTTATCTTAATTTCAATGAAAAAGTGTAACAGGAAGTAATATGATTGACTATGAGGCAATATTCCATAATTCTGATCTGAACATTTTTTGATTTTTTGGACTTATACTAGGTAATTAAAATCCTTCATCAGTTTCTTTCCTTTTTATCGCAGGCTCTTTTTATTTCACAGACCATTTCCCCAGCTTCATGGTGTTTTTCATCTAGTGGTTTATAACAAATTCCCAAAATAAATTTGGGTCCATTGTAACATCCAATTTCTTGCCAGAGTGAATCTGACCTATCCTATTCTCACTTATTCTGCTCCTCTGTGTTATTTGCAACCTTTCCGTCTCTGGTGTCAAAAAATGTATATAAGATAGAATGCTCTATAAATGCTATATTGAGAATAAAGTGATAGATAGAAATGATAGGAAAAATATCAAGTTCCAAACACCCAGCATAAATGTTAATAAGTGAAACATGAACTGAAAATCCATAAAAATGACACATAAATTCAACTTGTCCTCATACTTGCTGCCCTTGAAGTTGAGTATTTACCAACACAGTGTGTAGGTCACTAGTTTACAAATACTAGGTAGTCAATATTAGTGCAAATCAATAAAAATGAAAGCTTATATTCTGTCCCACTACTATAAGACACATTATACTTTTTCATTGATTAAACAGCTTCATATTTCACTACATAAGGGTGTGTGTTTTATTTAACTACATAAGTGTGCATTTATGTTTGAAAAAACTTGTCATAACTCATTCAGCATAGAGAACAATTTATTCATCAGGACATGGAGATTCAGGAATAATGAACAAGTGATCTATCATACATCATAGTAATAGAGCTCATAACAATAGTTTGTAAACTTGGAAATTGCTGAGAGAGTAGATTTTAAGTGTATGCACCACAAAGCAAAAATTAGTATTTGTGTTAATACATATGATAAAAAGCTTAATTTTGCTATTGTACAATTTAAACATATGTCAAATCATATTATACCCATAAATATACACAATTTTTACTTGTCAATTTCTAAAAAAGTTCCCTTTTCACTTTCGTACATAATCACAGAGAAAGTGGAACAGATATTGAGTAGATTCAAAAATTGGTAGCTTTTAGTTGGAACAAAACAGGACTGCCATGAAAGTTCATGCTAAATGTGTCCTTGGTTTGGGTAGCACCTGACAGGACTTCCACAGATATTCACAATTGTCCTAATTGAATCACAGTTTATTAATTTAATTTGGATCACAGTCATGTTTATCTGCACCACTAGATGAGGCAATTCTTTTTTCTAAGGACAGCAGAACACAGTCCACTATGGCTTTCATGAATGGGAATAAGTTAGTTGAGGAAGAACACAGCCTATATTAAAATCCTTGCTTCTTATTGCAAGCTAAGAAGGGTGGAGTCCGCCTAAGGAGTAATACAATGGCAGCAGAAACATTAGTCACAAATCCAAGTAAACTCACAATTTTTTCTCTAGCTACTCTTTAACTGGTGGGATTTTTCCAATAATAGTTCATTGGACTTGCTAGTTTTTTTGCCTTGATGTCTGCAAATGAACATACAAGTCCTTTTTGTTTTAAAGGAGATACATATTACCATAGGGAAAAATCCTAGAGGATAATAAAACATAATGAAGTAAGGAAAATTCTGTGTCGGTCAGTATAGACTATGTTATGCTGCAATGAAAACAACTCTCCAATATCAGTAAGTTATTCTTTAGGTAAATCTCCCAGCAAGTCCAGGTTGTCATCAAGTAACTGTGCTTCATGGGCCAACTCAGTGAACCATACTAAACTCCATCAACATGTTGACATATATCTCTAATACACAATTTTCTTACATTATGGAGAAGAGAAAAAGTAAATGAAAGATTAAAATACTATTAAATACTTCCATCTAGAGGTGACATATCATTTCACTTTTAATCTCTTGCTTAAAGTGTCATAAAAGCTGGTACCTCAAGCAGCATAGCAATACATTATTCCTTTGAACCAGAATAGAGAAGAACCAGTCATCATTTCTGTCACAATTCTAGTTTTAAAAGCTCTTTAATCTAGAGATGCACACTATACACAAGAATTGAATGGTACTGGCATAAAAACAGACACATAGGCCAATGATATAGAATAGAAGACACAAAGACAAACCCACACATGTATGGTCATATTGGTGTACAACAGAAGAGACTGGACACCCGTGGAATTAGGTGTTCAGGTAGCAGGTTTATTACCTGAAGCAGTCCAGAGGGTACTAGTGCCTAAAAATCTCCGAACCATGAGTTTGAAAATTCTTTGAACTTCATACCTACTGAAGGGATTTGAAAATTTACAAGAAAGGTGTGTTATGTTCCTTTTTTTAAAGACTAGAGATTGCACAAGTCTTTACCAAAAAAAAAAAAAAAAAAAAACAGAAAGAATAGTTCTTGCACATTATCAAATTTGCAATCGAATTTAGCTTTTGCAAGACAGAGTGACTTAGCCCTTACAGAAAATAGGAAGTTTCAAACTGCATTGAATTCTTTTCAGAAATTTTTGTTAATATTCTATTAATAAGAACAATTATGATGAGAGTCTCTGGGGAAGCTTAATTATAATTATAACTCTTTGGTGGTAGAGGAAGGGCCCACTACAATATGATATTTGACAAAGGTGCCAGAATCATACATTGGAGTAGAAAACGGCCTCTTTAACAAATAATTAATTCTTGGAAAACTGGTTATCCGTATGTAGGAGAATAAACCCTCTCTCTCACCTTGAACAAAAATCAACTAAAATTCATCAAAGACTTAGACATTAGAGCAGAAACTATACAAGTCCTAGAAGAAAATGAAGAGTCTACTCCAGCACATAGGCATAGATGACAACTTTCTCAAAAGAATACCTAAAGCTCAGTAAAAAACAAAATTAATAAATGGGGTGGCATCAAATTAAAAAGCTTCTGCACATCAAAGGAAACAATTAGGAATATGAAGAGACAATTTATATAATGTGGAAAATCTTTGCCAGCTGCTCTTCTAACAGAATTGATACCTAGAATATGTAAAGAACTCAAAAACCTTAAACTGCAAACCAAATAACCCAATTAATAAATGGGCAAATGAATTAGACAGACTCCTCTCAAAGGAAGAAATGCAAATGGTAAACAAATATATGAAAAAATGTTCAACATCATTAGCAATTAGGGAAATGCAGATCAAAACTATACTGAGATTTCATCTCATACAAGTCAAAGGCAGTCATCAAGAATACAACTGTTTTGGTTTGGATGTGAGGTGTCCCCAAAAAGCTTACATGTGAGACAATACAAGATGGTTCAGAGAAGAAATGATTGGGTTGTAAGAGCCTTAATACAATCAGTGAATAAATTCTCTTTAGGGATTAAATGAGTGGTAACTGAAGGTTGGCAGGGTGTGGCTGGAGGAGGTGGAACTTTGGGGTATATAGTTTGTATCTGATAGAGTCTCTCTCTCTGCTGCCAGATCATCCCGTGAACTGCTTCCATTTGCCACATTCTTCCATCATGATATCCTGCCTCACTTGAGCCCCGAGGAACAGAGCCAGCCACCTATGGACTGAGACTTATGAAACCATGAGCCTTTAAATAGTTTCTTCTGTACAGTTGTTCTGGTCTGGTCTTTCAGTTGAAGCATTGAAAAATATGACTAAAAAACCCAAATAATGCTAGAGAGCACGTGGAGGAAAAGGAACACTTTTACACCTTTGTGAGACTGTAAATTAGTACAACCACAATAAAAATTAATATAGAGGTTCCTAAAAAGACTAGGAATAGAACCACCATATGATCCAGCTATGCCACTCCTCAGGTATTCCCTGAAGAATTAAGTTATCATACTATAGTGATACAAGCACACCCATGTTTATAGCAGCATGATTCACAGTAGCCAACTATGGAACCAGCAAGGTGCCCATCAATGGATGAATTCATAAAGAGAATGTTGTATATATACACAATAAAGATTTATTCAGCTATAAAGAAAAATGAAATTATGTCATTTGAAGGAAAATGGATGAGACCATTGTGTTGAGGGAAATAAGTCAAATTCAGAAGGTCAAGGGTCATATGGTTTCTTTCATATGGGAAAGCTAGAGAGAAAAAGGAAAAGAAAGGTGGAAACAATCACATGGAAATCAAAAGGAGATCAGAAGAGGAAAGTGAACAAAAGGTGGGAGGTGGGGAAGGAGAGTGGAAGTACTGGGGAGTGATAATGGCCAAATTATATCATATTGTGTGAAGTAAAAATATGTAACAAGAAATACCATCCTTAGTACAACTATAATTATTAATAAAAAACGTGGGAAAGAAAAGGAAGTTACAAGTGTAAGGTTTCACTCATAAGTATCCAATAACATTGGTCTGAATGAGAATACACTGGTATGGATAAGATGTTTGAGCTAGAATATAAAACAATATGAAGAGAAAGAGAGAGGGGAGAGAGAGATAATGTGTATGTGTATGTATATAGATGTATAGAATATACATAAACATACAGACACAAATATATTCCAATAATGTGCTGCAGGAGTAAACTGATAAATATGACAAAATAAATATTTATATGTACATATCTAGCTCATAGTCAAATGAGTGATAGACATCTCACAAACCAAGCTAATGAGATTAGAGAGATTCTTTTTGAAGACTTCTTCTTTTTTTGCTTCACTGATAAACCCAAACTTTAAATTAGGTAGATGATAAATCAGAGGCTATGGTAAGCCTTGCAGGTTGATTAAAGTGTGTTGGACAGACACAGTAAAAATTATTTGATAATAAAGTGGACAATACATTATTCATGACTATTTCCATGTAAACAAACATTTGCATGCACAAGTAGACATGACAGATGTTCTTTAAAAAAAAAAGAAGTTTCATATTCAAAAGTGAAATACAGTCTTTTTAAAACTACCTAATGAAATTGACGCATGCCCTTGGTTGTCCTCTTGGAGAAAATGTGAAGCATCAGCATACAGGATGTTAATACCCTCTTAAGTGTGCATGATGACTCTTCTAAAGGTTATATAACTACATACAGTATAGTTCCTCACATTTTATTCATATATTTTTGTAGTAACAAGTTGTTTTCCTTCTCCACCTCTCCACTAAATTTATGCATACACTCACACACATACTCACACACACAGACACACAGCCATGACAAAAATCTATAAGTATATACTATGGAATTTAGAATAACTGTGGCTGAATAGCCTAATAGTGTGAGTGCAAGGGAAAAGGTGAAAATAAATATGAACTACAATCTCCTTGTTTTAAGGATAATGGAGTGTTCTAACTGACTTCATGCAAAGGGGATCTGACCAAACCTGCCTCTGGGATAGATCCTTAAACACAACTTACAATTTCAAGGTTTAGGAGGGAAACTGCAAACCTTCTCCTGAATCAGGATTCAAGCCTCAGGCTCTAAAGGTGAACTGGACTCTACTGGTAGATTTCTCTGGATGAGATCACTCCTCCTACATCCCCTCCTTATTCAAGCTATCTTATCACATCCTTTCTCAGTTGCCGCCTAGCAGATGACTTGCTGTGGAGATAGGTTAGGAGGGAAGACCTATTCATCTGTAACTGGAGAAGCTTGAGTGTCAGGGAATTTTGAGTGTCAAGGAAGCCCTGAAACTTGGTTATCTCTTCCTGCATTCTCTGATCCAGTCATTCATCCTGTGATTTATAATCCTGTTGCCTAATTAATTAGACACAGGCAGAGCACTGGATTTGAAAAGGGAGGTTCAGTCTGTTCAAGTGCAGAAACTTCATATAGTAAACATAAAAAAATGTTAAAATAGGAAGAGAAAGAATCTAGATCACTTCTCTGGATGGCACACTTAATTATAATCTTTGGGCCCAGGAAATGTACCAAAGCCTGTACCAGAGCTTGCATAGATGACAATAACTGAACATGAAGGTCACCCCCATCTAGTGAACAAACACATGTGTTTTGGAATAAGTGTCAATGTGGAAAGAAGCTAATACTTCTGGATAGAGAGAATGACTAAGGGTAATAGCAAAACTGGAGTCAAGGAAAGCAGGATGCAGAGCTTTTCTGATAACTTCTTTTTTTTTTTTTTTTTTTTGGTACTGGAGACTGAACTCAGGGGCACTCGACCACTGAGCCACATCCCCAGCCCTATTTTGTGTTTTATGTAGAGACAGGGTCTCACTGAGTTGCTTAGCGCCTCGCCCTTGCTGAGGCTGGCTTTGAACTCGCGATTCTCCTGTCTCAGCCTCCCTAAGTGCTGGGATTACAGGCGTG
>PVHX01007366.1:0-91909 GCA_004024805.1 Geosciurus inauris | reverse complement strand
GATTCTAGGGGGAAGTTCCAAGGGTATCTCTGGCCCATCTGCTTGTATGGGTATCTAGAGCAAAGGCATGCAGCCGGAGGAAGGGACAGTGCATGCCGTAAGCCCACAGCTATAGTTTTACCAAGATTGCTGTGAGAGCATGAAGAGATGAGTTGAGTTCCTTCCTTCCTTCCTTCTTTCCTTCCTTCCTTCCTTCCTTCCTTCCTTTTTCTTTCTTTCTTTCGTTTGGTATTTTATTATAATTTTTATTTGTTCTTTTTAGTTATACTGAATGTATTTTACATATTATACATACATGGAGTATAACGTCCCATTCTTGTGTTTATATATGATGTGGAGTTACACTGGTCATGTATTCATATATGAACATAGGAAAGTAATGTCCACTCACTGAGCTGAGTTTCAAGAGACTCAAGACTGCATGACAGGTTAGGATTAACCTGAGTAGTAAGGTATTAACATTGTTTCTTGGCAGAGCTGCTGTGGAGTTACTAATAATCTCCAACTGTTGGATACTGTCTCACATGCTCTTGCACCTGTGCCCTCAGCATTATTTTAGCACCTTTATTGAGTTCCACCATCAAAGGGCTTTCCTAGAAGTGTTCCATTTGGATAGTTAACAAGCTACCTCTGCTTTACTTCAGACACTCTGAGAGGGTCACACAAGAAAGGTGGAGTGCCTTAGGCTTCACCTCAGAGTCAGAGAGTCTCATGCAAAGCCAATGGGAAAACAGAGACCATTTGGAAGGGAACTTCTTGCTTCCTTTCAGTCTGTTGCATGTGCATGTGTATGTGTCTACTTTGTAAGACTCTGGGCTCTTCAGCTAAGGGCTGCACTCTTCCATCTTTGCTTCATCATTGACTTTGTCCTCACTTTATATTATAAAATAACATGCTCACAGATCCCTGCTTCTCTTTGTCCCCTTCCTTCTTTCTAGAGCTTTTAAGTCAGGACCTGGAACAGAAGAGATTCTTTAAAAAGGTTTTCTGGATAGATAAATATAATTGACAGCAGAATGATGCTTTTTGTGTCAAGGCAAATATGAGGTCTGTTTTGTTGATTTGCTTGTTTGTTTTGTTTTCAGAAAACTCTCCAGAATCAATAAAGTTATCAATAAATGAGCAAATAAACAGTCTTTAATATGAAAACAAAAAGTTGCTCTGGAGGCTCAGAGACTCCATTGCTTTGGGGCAGGCTCATCTCCCATTGGAGCACACCTGCCTGTCTGGCCTGGAACCAGTCCCTTATAAATCTTTGAGAAGCCTGTCAATGCCCTCCCATCTTCTTACTACCCATCATTTGGCCCCCTGGCCTGCTTCTTTCTTATGCAGATTTCAGATAAACAACCTATGGTGTATCTCAAGGACCTAGAAAAGCAAGATCAAAACAAACCGAAAATTAGTGGAAGGAAAGAAATAACAAATATCAAAGCAAAAATGAATAAAATAGACAATAAAACTACAAAAATCCATTAAATGAAGTTTTACTGCTTTCTAAAAGGATTGAGAAACCTTTAGTGAGACTAAGCAAGAAAAAGAGAAGACTCAAATGAATAAAATTGGAGATGAAAAGGAGACATTCTGTTCAACCAATACCACAGAAATACAAAATATCATTGAGACTTTTATGAATAACTATATGCTATCAAATGGAAAAAATGAAAAAGAAATGAATAAATTCCCAGACACATATAACTTACTAAAATTGAAACACAAGGACATAAAAAAAAACCTGGATTGGCCAATAACAAATAACAAGATTGAATCAATAATACAAAGTCTCCCAACAGAGAAAAGTTCAGAACTAGATAGCTTCATTGCTGAATTTTACCAAACTTTTAAAGAAGAACTAACACTGATTATTCTCAAAGTATTCTACAGAATTAATGGGCAGGAAACCCTTAACCTCATTCTTCAAGTCCACTAATACTGTGATACCAAAACTAGATAAGGGCACAAAAATCAAAGGAAAACTATAAGCCAACATCCCTGATAAACATAGATGTAATAATTTCAACAAGATACTAATAAATTGAATCCAACAACACATGAAAAGTATTATTCACCATGATCAGGTTGGATTTATCCCAGGAAAGTAAGAATGGTCAACATATTCAGATAAATAAATGTAATGCATCACATCAACAGCATGAATTATAAAAATCATATGATCATCTCAATAGAAGCAGAAAAAGCATTTGATAAAAATCAATATCCCTTCAAGATAAAAACCCTAAGGTAAGAAAGGTCACACCTCACTATAATAAAGGCTGTATATTACAAACCCACAGCCTACATAATATTGAACAGAGAAAAGCTGAAAGTCTTTCCTCTCTGAGATCTGGAGCGAGACAAGGATATTACCTTCCACTGCTCTTATTCAATACATTACTAGAAGTTTTAGCCAGAGCAATTAACTAAGAGAAAGAAATAAAAAGGCATAAAAATAAGAAGATAGTAAGTAAAGTTTTCCCTGACATAATTCTATAAATAAAAAAAAAAACAAATGTAGACCACCAAAAGACAATTAGAACTGATGAACAAATTCAGTAAAGTGTCAGGATGAAAAATCATTGAAAAATAAGTTGAATTTTATACACCAATAGTGAACTTGCTGAGAAAGAATTCAGGAAATAAGTCCCATTCACAATAACTACAAAAAAAAATAAATAGGAATAAATGTAACCAAAGAAGTAAAAGACTTCTACAATGAAAATTGCAAAACACTAATAGAAGTAATTGAAGACACACACACACACACACACACACACACACGCAGAGAGAAATGGAAAGCCCTCTCATATTCATGGATTAGAAGAATTAATATAGTTAACAAACACAGATTACTTAAAGCAATTTATAGATTCAATGTAATTCCCAGAAAAATACCAATGACATTCTTCACAAAACCAGGAGAAACACTCCTAAAAGTCATATGGAAGTGCAAAAATACCCTAAATAATCAAAGCAATCTTGAACAAAAAGGTATAGTATACCTTGTGATTTCAAGGTATATTACAACAGTAGGAACCACAATAGTATGGTACCAACATAAAAATAGACAAAAAGACCAGTGAAACAAAATAGAGATTCCAGAAATAAGCCCATGCATTTATACAGTCAACTGACTCCCCCCAAACAGCATCAAAAATATACATCCCTACTAAGGACAACCTCTTTAGTAAATGGTGCTGGAAAAATGACATCCAGAAGATTTAAACTTGACCCCTACCTCTCACTCACCCTGTTCAAAAATGAGCTCAAAATGGATCAAAGACCTAAAAGTAAGACCTGAAACTATGAAACTACTAGAAGAAAATAGGGGAAACACTTCAAGACATTAGCCTAGGCAAAGATGTTTTGATTGAAAAGCAAGGAAATGAAAGCAAATATAGACAAATGGGATTATATCAAACAAAAGCTTCTGCACAACAATCAGAGTGAAAAAACTTATAGAATGGGAGAAAATATTTGCCAACTATCCATTTGATAATGAATATCCAGAATATATTAAGGAACACAAAAAGCTTGCAATTAAAAATGGGCAAATGATCTGAATAGTCACTTCTTAAGAAATACAAATGGTTAACAAATATGTAAAAATGCTAAATATTATTTACTTTTAGGGACATTGATATCAGATATAAAATGAGATATCATCTTACTCCAGTTGAAACAACTATTATAAAAAATAACTAGTGCTAGCAATGATGTAGAGAAAAAGGGACTTTTATACACTATTGATGAGAATGTAAATTAGCACAGCCATCATGGAAAACAGTATGGAGGTAACTTAAAAAACTAAAAATTGATCTACTATATGGTCCAATTATCATATTTCTGTGTATACATCCAGAGGAAATTAACATAGCAAAGATATATCTGTACTCAATATTTATTGCAGCAGTATTTACAATACCTAAGATATGGATTTAGCCTAGGTGCACATCAACAGATGAATGGATAAAGAAAATGTGGTATATGTACACACTGGAATATTATTCAGCCATAAAGAAGAATAAAATTCTGTCATTTGAAACAAAAGTGTTGAAAGTGAAGGATATTATGCCAAGTGAAATAAGCCAGACACAGAGAGACAAGTACTGCTGGTTCTCTCTTCTATGTGAAAACTATAAAAGGCCACTCTGAATGTAAAATCTTGATTACTAGAGGCTGGACAGGGTGTGCTATGAGGGTGGATAAAAGGAGGTTGGATAAATGTGCTAAATCTGAGTTAGACAGAAGAAACAAGTTCTGATGTTTTACAGGACAGTGAGATGACTATCTTTCACAATAGCTGAATGAAAAAATATATATATATATTCAAATATATATATATATTTAAAGATCTAGAAGAGAGGAGCTCAAAGCCTCCAAATATAAAGAAATGATGAGAGAAAATGCTAATTATCCTGATTTGACAGGTGCACACTCTATGTATGTGGTGAAATATACACTGAACACCATTAATTTACTCAAGAACATCTCTCTGGAGATGGGTGGAGGCAAGATTCCTTGGAATTCTGACTCCAGGATTCTCATTCTCACATTATTCTAGAGGCAATGATGATTGCTGAGGGTTGGCTCCCTAAAGTTGTCTGCCTCCAAATCCCTGAAACCTATGAATATATTACCTTGTGTCACAAAATTGACTTGGCAGTTGTGATTAATACAAAGCTCTTGAGAGTAGAAGATTATCCTGGATTATCCAGGTGGGCCTAATGTAGTCATGAGAGTCCATAGGATCGGGAGGCAGATGAGGGGCCATGTGGGCTGGGGTTGTGGCTCAGGGGTAGAGTACTTGCCTACCACTTGCATGTGTGAGACCTGGGTTTGATCCTCAGCAACACATAAAAAATAAAAGTATTTTGTCCATCTACAAACAAACCAAAAAAAATGAAAAGAAGTCATGTGACAAGAGAAGCAGAGGAGACATGATGTAGGCCCTGAGCCGAGGAACTTGGTCAGTCTCCAGAGGTGGAAAAGGAAAGGAAATTGATTCTTTCCAGAGCTCCCATAATAAATGCTGTCCTGAGGACCCATTTTGAACTTCGGATCTCCAGAACTATTAGATGAAAAATTTAGGTTGTTTTAAGACAATGAAAAATTAATTACAGATATTTATTTTTCCTAACTCATTGCAGCAGCTGTAGGGGACTAATCCATAGCTGATGTGAGCTGACCATGGTCATACCCTGCTTTTGGTATGAGGCTGCTCGCACAAGGCCCACGTCTTCTGCTGTAGCTGCTTCAGACCTTACTCTACAGAGAAACACCCTGCTGGTTTTGAGACTCCCCAGATTTGCCTGCTGCTTTATTTATCAGTACATAAATACATGCCATTTTAGAAAGCAGTTGCCATTCCCCAGCATATTCACAGCAATCAAAATAGCAAACAGACTGAAAATTGCCATAATAGCACTTATTCTTGTCCTCACTTTGACTTATAAAATGACATGTTCACAGATTTGTAAAAATCTCTGCTTCTCTTTTCTCTCTCCATTCTTTCTAGACTTTTCTCTTTCCACTAAGAAATTAAGCCTTTTAGTGGGGTTCCCTTCATTGATATATAGTGTCATTTTTTCCTTTTAATTGGGCATATTTTTCCCTTTTAATTATTTTTATGACATGTGTTTGGTTAGAAATATATGTATTTTATATAGGTATATAAAATTTGTATTAGCAAGTATAAGGGGAGAAATACAGAAGATAATGAAATGAGAAATAGACAAAAAAAAAAAGGAGTCCAAATAGGAAAAGAAAGACTTCATGATTTCATGGTGAGCAAAGCTAGATAAGACTAAGCATACATGTGGCAAATACTTAGTCTTATTAAAAATCATGGGGTCACATTTTCACCAGAGTTTGCCTACGCAGACCTCAATGTTGCTTAAAACAAAATGGAGTCCTACTGAAGAAAAGAGAAGGAAATGCTGGTGGACAGTTAGGCTGCCCTGACACAATGGCTCTTCCCCTTTGCTTCCCTAACTCACTTTCTGCCTTTCTCTGAGCTCCACAATCCTGAACCTGCAGATCACTTCATTCAGCTCCATGGAGCTTGTCTTCTCATTGGGTTTAGAAGACAGTGAGGGGAACCAGCAGGGTGCCTCGAAGGGTGAGAGGACAGAGAAGTGGGGTCTTATTTTTTCCCAGCTCCCTCACTGCTCTATGCTTTGGTACTGGTGATATTCATGTCCTTCGAGTACAATAGACATTGGCCCCTCCTCCATAGGGTCACTTCTCACAGAGTTTCAGGATCACTGTTGCTTTCCTTTGCCCTTGGTGTGTAGGAGGATTATTTTCCAGTACTGCTGACATCATCTCTAGGTGCCCCAATCTCCCTCCTCAGTCTCTTTAACTTCCTCACTCTTAATGCAAAGAGTCCCCTCATTCAAACCTCTTCAGCTGACCCATCTGTATAATTCTGTTTCTTGCGGACAACTGATAAAGCACAAATATTTCCTTTTCTCAAAAAACTGCCCAGAATCTTCTGAAGAGAGTTTCTCGCCATAATGATTACTTCATTTTTCAGTTTTAATGCATTATCAGAGCTGGTTATATTTTTAAATCTTAAGTTTGATTGCTTTTTCTTCTCTCTCTCTCCTTTGTAAAGTAGAAAATAGCATCGCCTATTTCATGGGAAAAAAGAATAAGGTGAAGTAATGCCTCTTTAAAATGGCATGGGTTTTGTTCCCCTGAAGGGTCAAATCAATGCCTCCCTAGAAATAATCTCCTGAGCTGACCAACAGCTCTGTTGTATATAGCTCTTTACCTAAGGGCAAAATCTGTTAGGGGTTTTCCTTGCCATATAATACCAGGGTCACAGTGGGGTTCCACTGTGCTTGTGTTAGGTCCTATAATATGACTTTTATGTCTTCACAATACCCATGTCCCTAAATGTTTTAGACATCTTTAAGAGAATTTTACATAGCCATCTGCAATAAAATGTTATAAAGAGTTGGAATCTCACCTCAACCAGGCAAAAGCCTGATTAAAAACATCTTGTACTGGCCTTGAAGGTCAGTATTTATGGCACTATATTATTTATAAATAATGTGAAAATTATTATAGCAATAAAAATTGACGTTCCAAAGAACGGGCACATTAGGGATGGCTAAATTATGGTGACATTGAGATCATAGGTCACATTTGAAGCATCTTTGCAAACCAGTGGAAAATCTCCATCAACTTGACTGCAAAGTGATAGGAAAAATTTGAAAGACATTAAGAATAAAGAAATTCCTAAGCACCAAAGGAGAACTCTGTTGATCCAAGGACAGAGAGAATCTCATCTGCAGACTTGAGAGTCAGAGTCCTTTCTCAGTCCCAAGACTGGCAATATTTCTGCCTCACTTTTTCTTTTCCAAATCTGAGAAAAGTCCTGCTCCTGTCAGAATCCTAAAATCTCAAATAGGAATATGCAAGAAACCCTGCAAGAGAATAAGATTGGTCACTTGTGTTCTATCCTGTCTTAATAAAAAATGCTGGGTTAATGACCAAATTAGACTTTTGCCCTCAAACTCCTTTTTGTCCCTTGTTGACAACTAAAAGCTCCCATACCACTGCATGGCCAAGGCTCGGACAATTGACAGACATCAAGGACTGACACAGGAAATTATCCCTCTTCTTGAAGGAATGTTGTAGGACCACAAAATTGTTGGAATACTCTCAGGCACTGTCCTGGGGAGGATAGCATTTACTTGATTGTAGGAAAACACAGTTTAATAACAAGACCTAAGAGGTTTTTAAAAAGTCCTTCATTTGAAAAGCCTCTATTCTGCATGATGTCCCTACTCACCCCTTCTCTGGTTTAAATGCCTCAAACCCAAGGATCAGTTTTCTCTTTAGGCAAGGGCCTTACCATTGAACTACATTCCATCATGTAAAAGTTCAGTTAACTGATATGAAGAATGAACTCTTTCTGGCTGATTCCAAAACTTTAGTGGGAGCCCAGAAAATGATTTTCATAAGGAGTTCCAATCATCCTGGTTCTGGCTACGGGCAATAAATTGATTTAGTTAAGAAACATCATTCTCATGGTGTCCTTAAACTAAGAACCACCAGAAGGGTCTCACTCATTTGGAAGATCTCATGCCCAAAGAGTATCCAAGATGCAAGTGAACTTTTGAGCCACTGTGAGAAGTAGATTAATCCTCCAATCTTTTGATAGATTGTCTTTATTTTGGTTTCCCTATGTTTGGGAAATCTGAATGTTTATCTTCTTTTCTTGGTTCATTTCACACAGTGTAAAATTTTTATAAATATTTTTTCTTTCTCTAAGAAAAAATCCTGTATTCTAATAAGTCTGTTAAAGTTCTTAAGTGATTTTTAAACCACTAATTATGTAGAGATTATACTGGCCAGGAGGTAGATTCAAGTCAAGGATGATTACCATGTAATCTAGAGAGCATAAATACTAATGTACTTAGTGCAGAATACTTTGCAAAATATACAACCATTTCTTGGCTATGCATGCGAGGGGAAAGAATGAGAAACCAAGTGCTTGTGATTTATGACTCCTTCTTTTTGGGGAATTGTCATATATATAATTCTAACCTTTTCATTATGGAAATAAAAATAATCTTTAGTATTATATGTCTTCCTCCCTGGACGTTCTGCATTTTTAGGGTCCGGGTCAAACTGCTCCACATTGGAAATTTGCAGGCTGGCATTGTGGGGAATGAAAAGTAAAACCACTAGCATTGGTTGGCTGAAAGGACACTGTACCCTGTGTTTCTATAATCTATATTCCCATATTATTTTTAAGTTGTCCCACACATTTTTGTACTTTGGAAATACAGAAAGCTCTGGTTTCTCAGATTCAGATTTAAGGTTTCATTGTTTGAGTATTCACTGTGTACCCTCCTGTGGTTTCAAGTTCATCCACTCTTAAATTTATAGTGGATTGAAAGGTACTATGGAAAGTATTTAAAAATTAGCATTTAATTGAGACTTTTCCCACAGTGGAATATTAAGAACTCCAAGGCATTGCAAAGAGGTATGCCTCTGAAATACACACCAAATTTTTATGGATTTGCCAATCCAAAGAAATTGAGAGAATTTATCCCATCTCGCTGAAATAGGGAATGCATTCCCTTCAGTAGGATGACATTTAATTGAGCTTGAATGTATACATTATATCCCCAACCACTTTTTATGTTTATTAGCTACATGGACTATATCTTCCATGACTTTTCCATCCACCTCAATTCTGTGCACATAAACAAAACTAATACTAACCTCTGAAACCAAATTATAGTTCATTGTGTTAATTCAGGACACACATTGTGGATCAAGGGCAGCTGCTGCAAAAATATATTTCTTTCTCTTGCTGAACATCCACGGTGGGGGGGGGGGCGCAACAGGAGCTCCCTTTCTCTTGCCCTTATCCTAGGATCAAGCTAGTAGAGCAGTCTCAATATGAAATATTTCTTATATTGTGGCAGAGTAAAATAAGATATTGAATCATGTTAGCTTTTAAAGTTTCTTCCTTTAAAGGTACACCCATCACTTCTGCCTACATTTCATTGGTCAGAATATGACATTGGCACTATTGGGTTCCATGGGATAAAGATGTTTAATTTTTGCTTAGAAAGGAGCAATGAAATAAAATAAATACTGGGAAAATTATAATAAAATCTTCTAAAGGAGACATGAGGGTTGCAAAGGAGACATGCTGGAGAAGTGTTGAGTCCATATATATCCTTTCAGCCCTAGGCCAGGCACTTAGCAGCCATTATTCACTACTTTCCTGTCTCTGCTAACCTTGGATGTGATTAAATTAATTGGTTAAGGAAAGCTGGGATGTATTTCATGTGATTAATGCCTTGGAAAACAATTGCAGTAGATTGCATTGATTCGTTTCATTTTACATACTTGAAATTAGAGGCTTATGAAGTCTACATGCAAATTTATGCAAAACGGGATGCAAATTCATATTGTGAGCCATGAGTCCAGGCACCCCACCTCCCCCCAGAAAAAGAACTGCACCATTGAATATGCATGTGCTGCATATGGTACTGCTCTTTTCAAATAGCAGCTCAGAGCTGGCAGCCAAATAAATCCCAATGACATCGGCTGAGCAACAAAAAAAAGTTTAAAGCCATTTATGAACAAAAATCGAGCTCCAAAGTCTCAATATTTTCAAGGTCAACATCTTCAAGCAGGAGTTGGGTTAACAAATGCACTGTTCTCTGGACTCTATGGTTTGTTATAGATGGGGCTGAGATGTGCTATTGAACAAAAGAAGTTCTGGCAGAACCACCCTGGAATTTCATTCTCTTAATTGCTTGCTTCTAGTGATCACTTGGCTGGCTGGATCAAATAAATCTTCATTGCCATGAGCCAGTGCCCATGTGTGCTGACATATTTCTCCCTCATTTGTACCCATCAGTGGGGGATTCTTGTTCCAAGATTCTGATGGGGAGTAATTATTAAGATGGTCTTAAAGACAGGAACAAATTTTGCACCTGAGTGCTTGCGAGTCAGGCATAGGGGAAAAATTAACCACTTGTAGGAATACAAATTAGAAGCAATAATATCTTGATTGGCCTGCAGATACTCAGATGATTCACTGAGCACATTATGCTCTTGGAGGACCCCAGTTTTGCTTTGGTACTAAACATATATACAATACTTTTGGTGAATGTTTATAAATGAACAAATTTGGGGTGCAGCCACACAAGGGCTTGTCTAAGTTGAGCTAATTAATTCAGCATCTAGTCATTTAGTTATTAATTTTTTTATCAAATATGTTTGACTGCCCTCAAAGTACTAAGGCAGCTGGAGTACCAAGATGTGTTCTTGAGGAGCACCCCTGTCCTTGAGAAGCACCACAGCCTAAATGAACTAACCAAAGATTTTCATTGTGTTAGTGGCACTGTCTCCGAATAACTTTTCTAAGTGCTTATGAATCACACTGAGAAATACACCAGGTGGGAGGAAGAGGCAATGAGTTCCTTTAATGTGATGCTTATGGAGCCCTCCATTACAGCAACTGCTTTTATAGAAATATATTCAGGAATATATTTCTCAGCCATGGCTTAGGTTTCAAATAACATTTAGTACAACAAAATTTTAGTACAACAAATGTGTTTCAAATGTCCCCTGGAGTTTATCATAATGGGATCAGATCTATGAATTTTTAAAATATGTCTAATGGTTTGTAGATATTTTACTTATAAAACTTTTCTGGAACAAAGAGAAAAAGGAAATACAGATATTTGTGTTGGAGTCATGAAATGGCCTGAGGGTTAAGGGACCTATGTCTCCTTTTTTCTTGTATTGCTGTGGGCTTCAGATAATCAAAATTAGCATACTATTGACAATGTGCCAGGATTCCCCACAGAGGTGGAAATCAAGTCTCCATAGTGGCTGGGAGGCAGTCTAATGAAAGCAACAATCACAAGAGATGGCTATCACTAAACAAAGTAATAAAATAATTATTAATAACTATATAACACCAGGTCATATTTATCAAGTGTTTAAGTATGTTGTAAGCACTGGAATAAGACCATTTACTCTTACATGAATCCATTATGCCCATGTTACAGATAAGGAAACTGAGGCTCAGACAGATATATAAAAGAGCAAGATTGGTATCTAGCTTGGCTCCAGAGCCTTCTCTTTCCCTAGGTGTTAATCTTCTGCCTGAAAACAGCCTCCTTCTCTCAATTGAGACATATGGTGGCTGTTAGGTCAGGAGCAGTCATGTCATTTTGACCTCAGTGAGGAATAGTAGAAGGCTGCTCATGTTTGGTCTATTCCATGAGCAAAGCTGATCCAACTCAGGGATGAGGCTGCTTCCCTTTTGATTCCATTGAATAGATAAAATCATGGAAACAACAGAATGAGAAAGATCCATTTCTGGATTCCCCATATCTTAATATTTTTCAAGTCTATGGATATCACATATATTGAATTGTTCAGTTCCTAACTTTGCTACCTATAATTGTGGCCATATTTGGAAATAAAGTCTTTGGTGATGTAATTAATTAAGGTGACTGCATTAGAGTATAAATCCATTACTAGTGTCTTTGTAAGAGAAAGGAGAGGGATATATGGATACAGAAGAACAGACACACATAGGAAAGACATCTGTGTGAAGATGTAGGCAGAAGTTGTAGTGATGGGAGCTAAAAACTGAGGAATGCAAAGAACTACTGACAACAGTCAAAAGCTAGGACAGAGGGAGATTCTTCTCCAGAGCCTTCAGATAGAATGGCCCTACAGACATCTTGATTGTAATCTCTACTGTCAGAATTATAAGAAAACAAATCTCTGTTTTAATCCACGCAGTGTGAACAATTTGTTATGAGAGCCTGAAAGGTTAAGACACTACATTTTTTGTCTCTTTTCTTTACATCTGTTTTTCTTTCTCCCTCCCTTTCCTTCCTTCCTTCACTCCTTTATTCCTTTTTTTTTTTTTCTTTTCCAATCATGGCTACAGCAATACCCAGGCCTTTGTCTCCATCAATTGAACTCCTCTGGCAGACGCTCCCCTGGTCTTGTTGCCAAAACATTCTTCCCTCTTGCAGTACATCTGTGATAGTTTTAGGTGTCAACTTGACTGGATTAAGTAATACCCAGATAGCTGGTAAAGCATTATTTTGGGTTGTGTCTGTGAGGGTGTTTGCAGAAGAGATTGGAATCAGTGGAATGAGTAAAAAAGACCTGCCCTTACCCATTGTAGATAAGAACCTTTCAATGAACTGAGTGTCTAGATAGAGCAAAAAAGACAGAAGATGAATTTGTTCCTTCTTTCTGTCATCTGGACCTGGGACATCTAGCTTCTCCTGTCCTTGTACATCAGAATTCCAGATTCTCCATAATTTTGACTCCAGGATTTGCATCAGTGTCCCCCACCTCCAGTTTCTTATGCCTTTGGCATTGAACTGAGCATTAAATCATTAGCTCCTCTGGTTCTAAGACTCTGAGATTTGAACTAAACTATCAGCTGCCTTGATTTCTTGGCATATCATGGGACTTCTTAGCTTCTATAATCATGTGAGCCAATTTCCTCTAATGAAGTCTCCTCATATATCTAAACCAATCTTATCTATAGCTTATTGCTTGTGCTTCTCTGAAGAACTCTGACTAATACAGCATCTTTCCACTATGGCCAGAATCATTTTTCAATATGCCACATTTTCACCATTCTTAGTTTTCAAGTATCTCCCAACACCTCCAGCCACAGACTCTTGACCACTATTAGAAGGCGCTAACTTACTTCCCCCAATGTTGTTACCCCTAATTCTCTAGTAGCCTTGCCATGGAGAGCCCACACTGAATCCTCAGTTGTTATTCCTCATCATTTGAACTCAGAACACAACAGAGTTCAGTGTGCCCTGCCTATGAGCCTCATTGTTCTTATTGTTTTTACATGTTCTAATCCTACCGAAGATTCTGCTCTCTCCACTTATCTTTCCTCTGAGGTCCATTACTGTTCTTTGTCACGCCTCACAAGTGCCATCTCTCCACAATCTTTCTCAGTTGTACTAATTTGGCAATCTTTTCCATCCTCTACACTCCTATAATTTTTTTCTCCTATTAATAATAATAAACATTCATTGAATTCTTCCCATGTATCAGTTACTATGTAGAATTTAACTTATGTATAAGATCCCCATTTCATTCTAACAATAATCCTACTTAGTAATTTTACAGGAAATAAATGAGTATTAGAATATGTGCTTTGCTAAAAGTTCATAGCTAAGAAATAGTGGAGGTTGACTTAAATTCTAGGCTGTTGAAATCCCAGTTCCATGTTCCTCACTACTACACAATGCTATCTCTGGATTAGCTTCCTTGATTTTGACTTATAGTGATATCTTGGCTCTTTCTATTGTCTCATATGATCTAAAAGATTTTGAGCTCTTTGAAGATGGGGTCTGAATCTAACTCATCTTTGGTTTCATTGCAAGTTTTAGTACTATGGTAAGCCTGCATGAGGAGATGGGACACATGAGTTTTAGTGTGACTGTGCCATGAATTATGGAGTGACTTTTGTCAATCACATAATCTCTGTAGATACCTCTGTGGGCCACTCTGACTTTAAAGTTCAATGATTACTGTAACTTAGAGCTTGGATTGTATTAGGAAAGCAACACGCATCGGCACTATGGTTTGAATATTTGTCCTCTAGAATTTATGTGTCAGAAACATAATCCCTAAAGCCAAATATTAATGATAATGATCCTTTGGGAGGTAACTAGAATTAGATAAGGTCATTAGATGGGACCTCATGATGCATCAGTGGCTATCTAAGTAGAGGAAGTGAGACTCAAGCTACCTCTTGCTCTATTTTACCATGTGAGACTTTACAGCAAGTTCTGATAAAGCACAGAAGCCTTCATCTGCTGCTGCTGCTATGCCATTGGATTTCTTAGCCTCCAGAATGATAAGCCAAAATAATGTTTTTTCTTCATAAATTACTCAGACACAGGTATGCACCCATAACAACAGAAAACAGACAAGACAATAGGGTCAACTAAAACTAAGTCAAGTTAAGCAGTGTCTGAGACCTAGATACAAACTAGAAGAAAAAAGCCCTAGGACGAAATGTTTATTGATAAGTTCTTTGGTCTGGAATCCTACCTAAAACGTAACGCAAACACTAACATAAAAGAGCCTATTAAAACAGAGACAGATTATTTGCTAAAGGCAAGTCTGGTTGATTTTTTTTCCTATTCTCATTTAAAATCAGATGGAGTTTCTATTTTTAACATCTTATATTATTAAAATAATCTCTAAATACATGATGTAAGGCACAAGATTTAGCAGTAGATCTTAAGGTCTTATTTAAGGCAGCTAGAATAAAGTCAAGATGTTGAAGGATCATAATTAAAATGAGACATTAAAAACTAAATGATTTCACAGCTCTTCAACCATCAAAACATTTTGTGTCCTTTTCTTTCCTAGGCCCCAAACAGCCATGTAATCATCACTCTGTGTTTTACATGCAATTCTACAGCTAAATACATCATTATTTAGACTCTACAGATTATATGGTAATCATGGATTTACTGTAAACCCAATTTAATTTCTATGGAATTACTGACTTTAAAATTGCAAAACAATATTGTTTACAAGGCAGTATAATAGCACTCAGAATGAATGCTGATTAGAGCTAATAAGGAATGTAGAGCTTTCAGGACTAAGCTTAAATAGCTATAGTGATCAATGTAGTAGTTAACTTTTAAAAAAATACTTGTTGAATACCTCTGCTGCATTCTACAAACAATAAAATAAGAACCAAATATCATCTTATTACAAAATGCAAGAATAATCCCTATAGTGGACCACCCCCCTTCTCTCTCTTTTTGCCTATTCTAACTATACTCCATGTTTGGAATTTCAATTTTTAATTAATAACCACGGTGTTGATTTATTGGTTAGTTCTTTAAGTGGTTTCCCAAAACCTAAATGTTGATCATTCAGTCAACTGCACTTTAAACTTAATCTTGCTATAATTTTCCCTGTAACCAATTACATGTGATTCAGAGGTACATGTGGATGTAAATGAATAAATGACTACTTCTAAATTCAACAAATTTTTAGGTGTATTGGACAAAAAGAAAAATACATTTAAAGTTAGTGGTGTTTCTTAGTCATAATCTCTGATAAAGAAACATTAATTACTGCACAGCTATGCAAATTAGCCTAAGGTATATGTCATTCTGGGTAGACCTTGGTTGAGGCAGGGTAAGGAATGTATAGAGAGGTCCCATGCAAACACTGCTGGTCAAATAAAATTTTAGCAGAATTTTGAGAATCCCAGACTGTAACTGAAAGAAAAGAAGAAAGGTAGTAGTCTTAAAAAAAAAAAAAAAAAAAAAAAAGAAGAGAGAGGATGGATTCTGTATTTATTTTTTTGTTTTATTTATTTTTTTGTTTGGTACTAGGGATTGAACTCAGGGGCACTCAACCTCTGAGCCACATCCCCAGCCTTATTTTGTGTTTCATGTAGAGACAGGGTCTCACTGAGTTGCTTAGCGCCTCACCATTGCTGAGGCTGGCTTTGAGCTCACGATTCTCCTGTCTCAAGCCTCCCTAAGTGCTGGGATTACAGGCTTGCGCCACCACGCCCGGCTCTGTATTTATTTTTATAATCTTCTTTATGAGAGAAATTGTATCCAAAAATATGTTAACTACTAGAAAATGTTGACATTTTTAAAAATTCAATAAGGTGGCATGTGCTAAAACTAAGTTGCAAAGTGGTCAAGAGTGGCAAGAAGTGCATTTCTTTTGGAAATAAATGCTTCTTCAAAACCTCTCACTCATCAGGCTAACATATCTGTGGAACTCAGTGTCAATAATCCAATTCCATTGTAGACAGTTAAACCAATTCTAAAACAAAAGTTCCTTAGGTATATAAAGAAAATTAAGCAAATTTAGTTTAAATATCTTGATTGTCTTTGTTTTAAAATTTTAGAAACAGACAACATTCCATTCCATAAAACAGAATAAGTGTTCCAGTGAACCAAGAAGAAGAGATTGGTTTTATAGACAGAAAAGGGCAGAAGAAAGCAGAAATGAAGAAAGAGCAGATTGGTCCTTTAAAAGTAAGTTCTGTGTCATGTAAAATAGGGAGATGAAACAATTAAAAAATAGTAGATTTGTTAACATCTAATTATTTCAGGTTAATTTTTTTGACAAAGATCAAAACAGAGGGAACTTTATTGTCATGCTGATTGAAATTAGCCTGTTTGGAAAATTTGGTTTTTATCTTTCTCCTAATTTCTTGAAACTTTTGGACTCTTACTATAAGCAAGTCCATTTTAATTTTTCATTTGTCCTATCAGGACCTAGTTCAGGACCTTAGCCCAAACAATGGCCTCAGAATTTTTATTTAATTTGTGCAGGTATCCTATTATGTGTATTTTTTGCATTCATTTATTCAATAAATATTCAGTGAGATACTACTACATGGTAAGTGTTGAGCTACATGCTGGGAATACAAAATTCAAAAGACAGATGTGATCCCTTGTCCTATCTTTACAGTTTTGAGTCTCAAAAAGAAGATGGATATTCAAAAAGTTATTTCAAAGAGTATATAAATGTTTTAGTCATAATTCTTTTGAATATACTACATCACACACACACACACACACACACACACAAATCTCTATTAGATAAATCAAAGAAGGAATGATTGGCTCACGGATCCAAATAGTCCAAGGTGTTGGTTATGGCTAAAAATAGAAGGTTCAGAGATCTGATCTGAGCCTACTCTTTTCACTCCTCTAATGGTTCCATACTTGAGCACAATTTCTCCTTGTGGTGAAAAAATGACCACTAATAGCTCCACCTTGAATTACATCTTCTCACTACCCTCAGAAAAAGAGAATTTAAACCTCCAGTAGTTCCAAATACATTCTGGGCCCAATTTGTATCTTAAGAACTGAATTACTTTAGTCTATATAACCAGCCTACAGCTATGGGGTAGTCAGGTGGTCAATTCCAATGAAATTTCAGAAAGTTGGAAAGGGAAATGGTTTTAGAAGGAAAATTTGGAAAAATTACTAAAAAGGGTTGGAAAAATGTAGACAAAAGTTATACTTACCACAAATTTAATGATGTAAAAATACAATGTTACATTCTCAGTTCTTTTCTCATGTACATACTAATCATCCTTTGAATAACAATTAAACTGAAATCATTTTAAAAGATACTGTAGAGCATATCTTTATGGCCAGAATATTATTTTGAACTACCAAGAAAAAGATTCAAGGAGCTGGAGTCTATTCTAAATACAATATATGATCAACTGAAACAATCTAAGAAGTTCTAACATACATTAAGTGATATGATTTATATCCTTAAGTAAAGCATGAAGACACTAGGGTCTACTATAATAATTAAAACTTGTAGCTACTATTTGTCCAGTATTTACTATTTTAAAAGTATTTCATATGTATTACCACAATCAATTTTAAAATGATCACTGTCAGGTTTCTGGGTAACGTGTTTTCATTACCTACATTTTTCACAGAAGACTTTGGGAAGCAGGTAGAGGTATGGAAGTCCAAAATGGAGGCAAATGGAAGGAACAGGCTTGGCAATACTGATTGTTAGTATTAATCTGTTCTGGTTAGTATTACTCTGCTCTCAAATGTTTCCTATAGTAGAGGTTTCTAGGTAGTCAGAAGGCACAGCTAAGTAGCCTGCCTTAGAGGGCTCTCCTTTATTCTTTTGAAAGCCCATAGATTAGCTTACAAGTACATGTGAAATTGCCTTTTATTCCACAATATATCTATTCTTTAAACAATAAAAACATTTTGCATTAATATTTAACTAATTCTGACCCTCTCTTATCCTATGACAATGAGTATATCCCTATTGTTCTTTTGACCATGGGCTTGTTATCCAAAGTCAAAGTACAGAACAAGGTCATAGGGATATGGATAATGGTGATGTGATTTCTGAGGGAATAGAAACTGTCATTTATAGCCTTGAGGAGTGTGTCCAGTGGAAGTATTATGTTAAGCCACAAAGTAGCACCCATTCTTTGTGTATAATGGTGACAAGAGAATGACTGAAATCTCCCCCAACCCCAAAAGTTTCTTGAAAAAGAAGCATAGTACAGGGGGAAAATCTGTAACTGGCAAGTTTCTGCTATAATATATGGAAAATGTGTGTGCTTCTTGGTATAATTACCACAGTTACTCCCTTTCAGAAGAAGATAAATCTAGCAGTGTATTCTACAGGTTTCAAGTTTGCTAAAAACAAATACAATTCCACAGCTTTCCTAAATATTTTAATGTGTAGTGTTTTCCAGGATTTTGTATTCACTAGTACATTACAGTTTATTCCTTAATCATCACAAAATCCTTGAAAACAGTTTGGCTTGATATTTTTCCAGTTTTTTGTTTGTTTGTTTTTTTATAGACAGGGGAACTTAAAAGGAAGTGATTTCACTCAGGAACCAAAGTTGGAATCCATTCCTCTTAATTACAATCCTGTTCCATTAAGTTTAGCTTCCTTTCTGTACTTAACCTGGAGTTTTTCTGTAACCTCTTTAAGTCAAGTTTCCGTCTGATTTTGGCCCATCTTTATTCTGACTTTGTCATGGCTAACCAGGATTCTATAAGTTTTTCAGGTTTTCCAGACCTGGGATTTTGGTTAGTATTTGTACAAGACCTCCATTTCTCTTTGACAGTAATATTTCATAAATTTTTCACAAATGTGTTGTCCTTGTGTTTCCTTATACTTTTTACCTAAGTGGTTCCCTTTCAAGAAAACCAATTATTTAAAATTCCCCATTCTTTTAAATCCAATCTATTTTGTCATATACATTTGTAAATGTAGTTATGATTGTTTTATTTTTTAATAAACTTTAATTTTCATCCTAGTCCAATGTAAGTCTCATTTAAACATTTGAATACTAAGGATGCTTCAAGGATATTGCCATATTTAGCTGTGGTTCCATGTTCTCTCAAACTGGGAGGCCAGTTTGAGAAGCAAGATAAAACATCTGCAAAATGTTCATATGTATGGGGCAACTTGATAAAATACAATAACATTCTCACCTCTGCTTCTTTAAACCTAACTAGACTTACAGTGCCCTTTGACAGTAGCAGTCTGCTATGGCCCCCAAAGATATGGTTTTAAAGTTCTGGTTATTCTTTCCTAACCATATGACATATTCAGTTTGACATTTTATTTCTTATTACTGTTCTGAATGTAAGAAGTATCTAAGGTTTAGACAACTTAGATTTCATTATTCAAATCTTGTTTTCTAAATACCAATTCTTTGCCCATACTACCCCATCCTTAGTGTCATCTGTCTTCACTCCTATTATTCTAATTTCAAGCCATCATCTTTATTTGAATTTTTATTGAGCACTTAAGATAGAAACAAAAACTTCTAAAGGTTTTTTACAGATCTATGTTCCTTATGGACAGAAGAGCATAATTTTGGAATCAGAGATATAGGATTAAATTCTAGTTTTATTACTATCTTAGTCAGCCTGGAATGGTTTAAAAATTAGCATATACTGGGTGGCTTAGAAAATAAATGTTTATTTCTCATAATTATGGAGGTTGTAAGTCCTAGGTCAGGATCTCTGTATGGTTGAGTTTGGTTGAGGACACTTTTTCTGGTGTGGAGATGACCATCTTCTCATTATGTCCAAGTAGGGCAGAATGAGAGAAGAACAAGCTCTCTTGCTTCTCTTCTTACAAGGTCACTAATCCCATCAAGAACCTAATTAGCTTCCAAGGCCCTATCTTCTAATATCATTACTTTGAGAGTTAAGTTCTCAACAGATAGATTTGGGGGATTTAAACATTCCCTCCATAGTGGTTACTTACTGGCTACCTAATTTTAGGAAGTCGTTCTCTTGATTCAGTTTGTTTAGCAATAGCAAGATGCTGGAGTTAACCTAAGAATTAAATAAAACAGTATAAGTGAAAAGGCTTAATGAATGCCTCTCTCATTCTAGAAAAATTGAAAATTTTAGATTTGGGTATTGTACTAAAATCTGAAATCAATTCCTTTTCTTCTTAGTAGTCTTGGAGTGTATGACATGTCATTGGATTTTGAACAAGTCTGTTTTTTCACTTGTAAAAAGGGGAAGTTAAGCCTATATTTCAGTTTTCATTACCTATATAACAAATGCAATGAATGGCAATTGTTGCTATTAAGAATCTTTATGATCTTCATTCAACTATGTCTAATTAACATAATTCATCCAATTTTCTTTCTTTCTTTGTCCAGTTTTCTTATTGAACTCTACCTTGTGGCAGATCATAAATTTCTCAAGGACACAGGCTTCAACTTATAAATTGCTTTATAACAGTTGATTATGAACCTTAACAGAACCTTAGAATCAGTTGGGCATCCTTTTGAAATTATTCATCCCTTTCTTCTATTCCAGACCAATTAAATTAGAATAAATAAGAGGTGGATCTCAAACATCATACTTTTTAAAATCTCCCCTAGATGAGTCTATTGTATAGCCAAGATTGAAAATCTCTGCTTTATGGAGGTGGCTGCCATTCCTACCAACCACTTATAAAGCCATAGTGTTCCCATTATTTAAAAAGCAAGTCTTTACCAATTTGGGGCATAATTAAAGGATAAATAAGTGTATAAATTAAGACAGGCATGATAAGTAATTTAAGTAAAAGCTCACGACCTGAGCTCCTTGTATATGATCATGAGATCATGACAAACATGATAGGATTAGCTAGAAAATCAGGAGGGATGAAAGACACTCTGAGGATTTGCTCAACTTGAAACTTTGCCACCTGGGTTTCTCTAATTCTCTAAATTTGCTTATTTGGAATGCTTACCCTAAGATTCCACCATTCCTTTGAATTAACAACAACAACAAAAATATTAATAATTTTTTTTTCAAATGGTTTAAGATGAACTTGTGAAAGGAACAAAAAGTAATCATGCATGGGGAAGGGCCATCCAGGGCCAGGACACTTGAACCCTGCTGCTGCAGAGGCTGGACCATCACAATCATCAACCATCCACAGAAGGTAGGACTGCTGCCCAAGTGGGTTCAGAAGGCAGAGGGGATTATTCCTAGGCCTTAAAAGCTCATGCAACACCTGTCTTGCTGTTTTGGATGTCCTTGGAATTTGTCACTCCTTCCTTCTTTCCTATGTCTCCCTTATGGAATGGGAATGGCTATCCTATGCCTATTCCACTGCTGTGTTTTGGGAATCTATAACTTGTTTGATTTCATAGATTCACAGCTGGACAGGAACTTTTCCTCAGGATAAATTGTACCTTGAAAGTCAATCATATCTGATTTAGATGATATTTGGACACAAGTGTGGACTTCAGAATTCAAAGGTGATTCTGGAACAGGTTAAAATTCCTGGGGTGCTGGATAGGATAAAATTATTTTGCATGGAAGGACATGAATTTTGGAAGGTCAAGGTTGTTTGTTTCCCTCTAAAATTACATGTTGAAATCCAAATCCTTGATGTGATGGCAATAGGATGTGGCTCTCATGAATGAGATTGTTACCCTTATAAAAAGAAATGCTAGAGCTTGCTCATTGTTCTCTAACATGGAGGTGGGGGGGACTACAAGAAAATGGACATCTGCAAATTAGCAAGAGTGCCCTCTCAAGACACAAGATATACCAGTCCCACACATATCTTTTGGCTTCCCAGCCTCTAGAACTGTAAGACATAGTTTTCTGTTGCTTAATCCAAAGTAAAAAAATTTAAAAAGTAATCATGAAATACTGGGCACTGTGGGGAGGGAAACACTGGGCACTGAGACTTGGGAAGACTGCAAACAAAATTTTAGTTTTTATTGCTATCCATTATTGCCTTCCTGGTTCAAGTCATGATTTAAATTTACAATTCAAATTTATTTTATATTTACTTACTCCTTCTTTACTTATTTCTTCTATCAATATTGAAAGCTTACTATCTTGCATAGTTCTTGGCAAAAATTGCACACTAAATATATATTGAATGAACAAGTGAGGGAATGAATGAACAAATGAAGCAAATAAGCCTGAAAGGGTCAATGAATTAGAATATCCACTTATCTTCTGTTAAGGTGCCTCTTAAACATGAGAATACTGAGAAGGAAAACCTAGTTAATTGCTTCTCTAGAACTAGTAAGGAAATGCTTCTTTTGAGTTCTCTATCCATCAGAACTTGAGGGTAGGGAGTAGCTTTTCTTAAGTTCAGAAATATTCTAATCACTGATTATTTATTTTCAAGGCATTTTAACCAGGAATGATAGAAAAATAAACCAACAAACAATTTAGAATATTTGCTCTGACACTCTAAAACATATTTCAAGTGTCAAGAAAGAAATATAAGTAACTTAAACCTAATGCCATGTGAAAAGTTTGCATATGATATGTTTTGAGAACATAAAGCAGGATATTGGGAAATGTCTTGTAGAGATTGTTTTAGTTTTGATGACTAATCAGAACATCATTAACTATTATTTCTGATTAGGTACTACATCCCATGGATCACAATGAGACATCTGGTATCTGGTGAAAAATCCTCACTCTCACCTCTTTTCTTTGTCATCTCCAGCCCACTAATGTAAACCAGGTAGTCTTTTATGTCCTTCCAGAGTTTCTTTCTGCAAATGAAAGCAAAAATGCAGATATGTATATTCTTACTTCTCCCTTACTATCCAAAATGGCATATTGTACACACTTCTATTCATTGCTGTTTGCACTTAACAGTGTATTGTGGAGATCTTTGCATTCCAGAACACACAGAACTTTAGAGTTTGCTTTCAAGCTAGCTCTTGTAAGAAACAGATTCTTATTTAAAAAAGAAATCAGGAAAAGGATATTTTAGAAGAATGACCTAAAAAGCTGGGACAAACAAGTTTGTCCTGTTGAGTTGGTGTGCAGGGGAGGAGAATGGGAGTCACCTAAGATGGAGACACCTCACTGATGCTGCAAATCCTGAAAAGATATTGTAGAGTAAACAAATAAGTGATGGATCATCAAAGTTGTTGTCTACGAGGACCAGTCTATAGCAATCCACTGTGGATTGCCAGATAGTTTGGAAGATAGAGACAAGGGGCAGGGAGGTCAACTAGGAAGCTAAACAATCTAAATTCAAACCAGGTATAGTGTTAAAGAAAACGGAAGGGGAAAGAAATAAAGAGGAGAGCGATTGTGGAGTTTCATTCTATAGCAGCAGTTCTTTACCCTTTCTGTTCAACTGTCACATATGATTGATAAAGTTCATCTGCACTGCTCAATTCTGTGGGTGTATTTAGTGATATGTACAAATTCCAGCTTGCCAACCTCACTTTCATCCATTTATTTAGCATTATAGAAAAATCACAATTCATATCAGTGAGAATGATGAATTATAGAGTTGATTTTGACTTCCCCCTATTTTATATACTTGTTAAAAAGTAAATCATTTATAACTTTGGCATTTTATTAACAATAATGAATTATTTTGCAGTTGATTGACAGAAGAGACTTACATACCAGCTTGGAACCACTGATTTCCAGAACTTGATAACTAATCCTGAGAGTTTGAGAGAGGACAGAAGGGAAGAAAGGAGTTTCCGCAAATCTAAGTGCCTGGATATGTAGATATGATTAATAGCGATGTAACAGTGATAGCAGAGAATAATAGGAAAAGTCAAAAATATTCTTTGAATTTTATTTAGGAATTTAGCTCCTAAAATGCTTAGAGTAAATACGTGAACAAGCACATGGCCTGCATCTCTTTATTTATTCTATTTCGTAGAACACAGATGTTAAGAGAGTAACTCTGGATTCAAACAGCTTCTACCTGAGAGCTATCTCTGCCACTTCCTAGACTTGTGCAAGGAGGGCACATTACTTAACATTTTTATGCCTCAATTTTCATATTTTTCAGGTAGAAAGTTATAATACTTGATTCCCAGTTATTGGAAAGAAAAATAATGAGCTAATTCTTGCGAAGTGCTTAGAACAGTCCTTGACATTTTCAGCTGATGTTGTTAGTTTGTTATTTGCCATGTGCTATGCATGTACAAGTGTTGAAAAAATCACATTTATCTCCACCCTCACAAAATGTAGGGGGAAATGATGAGCTCTAACATAAGAAATATTGACAGTAGTCACGATTGATTCTGAAGAGGAAGAAATGGGGACAATCTAGTTGTTGCACAGGGAGCTCTCTGAAGAATTAATGTGTGTAAAGATGTATAGTTAATGTGATACATGTGTGGAAGGAAGTGAGAAGTGCACATCATAAAGGCAGATAGATAAAGAAAATGTTCAAGGAAGCTGACGTCCAGAAAGAGAGGAGTCACAAAATGTATAAAGACAACTGAGGGTGTCTTTACTGACATTTTCAGAGTAATAAATTGACCAAGTAAACTACAGAACAGATGCCAAAACCAGCAAAGATGCCACAAGAAAAGTATAGAGTAATATCTTTAATAAATACAGCTTGAAAATACTAATAAAATACTAGCAGATCAAATCCAACAGTACATTGAAAGGATATTATACACCATGATCAAGAGAAATTTATCCCAAGAATGCAATGGTGGTCCAACATAAAATTGATGTAACACAAAATGAAAAGAAGAAACCCACATAATTATTTTAATAGTCATAGATAAAGAGTTGGACAAAATCCAACACCCTTTCAGCAAACTAAATATTAAAGAGAATTTCCTTAGCATTTATGAAAAACCCATAGGTAATATCATACTCAATGATGAAAGATTAAAATCTTTCCTCTATGATTAATAACAAGACAAGGATGTCCACTTTTACCATTGCTAAATTGCACTGGAGGTTTTAACCAGAGTAATTCATCAGGGAAAGAAATAAAAGGAATCCAAACTGGAAAGTAAGTAGTATTACCTGGGCAGTTTATAAAAGGTTACGAGTAGGAATCAAAATGGATTCCCTAAATAGTGTTAACAAAATCAAACATAATTTGCATTTTGTATATAATTTCCAGGCTAGGAAATGAGGGAAAACTATACAGATGAGTAAGTTGAGTTAATCAAGGCATCATTTCATTTTGCCAACAAAATGAAAAAAATGTGGACTGAGGCAGTAGTTTAACTAGTTAGTTTAATTGCTGGTTGAATAATTGCTGGTTTAACTACTTGTTGAATATCCAAGAAGTATTCATTAATGTGTTGAATACCAATCTGGAAGGAGACCTCAACTATTATATTTTAGGGTGATATTCTATTCTTTATTAGAATTTAAATTACTGTTTAAATCAGGTGTACAAAATGAGTCTAAGAGGCCTTGTTGAAAGAATAAAAACAAAGGTTTTGGTTTAGTTTATGGAAAAAAAACTATCAATGCAAATGGGAAATATTTAGCTTGATAGCTTTTATTGTAAAAAACTTGATCAAAAATGTAAAAATAAGAGACTCTCATTTCTCACATGTTAATCAAATGATGACCATTTGCAAAGGTTTTGCTAGCTGGTGAATATTACATAAAGATGTTGTGGTCCCTCCTGGTCCCTGTAAGGTCATTTAACTCAGGGAAAACTAGCTACTGCAAACTCTCTCCCACCCAAATTCATAGAAGTTTGTTTCTTGTCCAACTTCCAATATAATATGGGACAAGAGTGCAAGAGAGTCTTTTAATTAAGATTTTGGGAACCCAGACTTCTCTGCTCTCTCTCTCTCTCTTTCTTTTTCTCTCTTTGTGGCACTGGGGATGAAACGTAGGGTCTCATGAATGCTAAGAAAGCACTCAACCACTGAACTACATCCTAGCTCTAGGTTTCTCTTCTTTAAAAACTTCATTCATCCTTAGTACCTTGGGTTTCTCTACTCTCTCTGCATCTGGCCAGCAAATGAATGTGGATTTGGATGATGCCATTGTTGGCTTGATGTATTTCCCCATATGGTCATATCTACTGAGAGGGAAACTGGGACATATAGTCTCCCTATATGTACAGGAAGAAAAAGAAAACTTTGGCTAACAAATAACTGATTTCTACCCTGGGAGAAATACAGGGTATACTTATAAAATAACATAGTAAATAAAATTAGTATTAGAGAGATATAGGAGATGCTAAAGGAACACCATAAAGATTACTGAAGAAGCCTGAGCTAGAGAGGTCAAAGGAAATTTCCAAAGAAAGTGATAACCAAGTGGCAGGAGCCGCAGAGGGCCCTGATCCGCCCTCAGGAACCTCCACGGTAGTCCAGCCAAAGGGAGACCCAGGACTGCTACCTCTAGCCACTGGGGAGCCCAAATTCAGGGCAAGAGTCACTCTGGAGACACCAGCGAGAGCCAACCCTGCCCAAGGGTGGCCTGGGTCCACCCCAGTTTCACTCCAGAGTTCCTGTGGACCAGCAGGAGCCTCAGAGGGCCCAGATCCACCCTCAGGAAACTCCGTGGGTGTCCAGCCAACAGGAGAGGGACTGCTAGCCGCTAGCCACTGGGGAGCCCAAACTCAAGATAAGAGTCCCTGCAGAGACTGTAGCGTGAAGCAGCTCTGCCCATGGGCAGCCTGGGCCCACCCCAATTCCAATCCAGAGTTCCTGTGGACCGGGAGGAGCCACAGAGGGCCCTGATCCGCCCTCAGGAACCTCCACGATAGTCCAGCCAAAGGCAGACTAGGGACTGTTAGCCTCTAGCCACAGAGGAAGGCGTACCCAGGGTAAGAGTGACTTGCAGAGATTCCAGCATGAAGAGGCCCCACCCAAGTGCATGCTCTGGGCCTGCCTCAGTTCCACTCCAGAGTTCCTGTGGTCAGGAAGACAGAAGACCCAAAACTATCCTTAGGGAATGCCAGGGTGCCCAGTTGAAGGCAGACCAGAGCCTGCTAGCCTCCAGCACCAGGGGAGCTCACACTCACTGTAAGAGTTGCACACAGACACTCCTGCTTGTGACCCTGCCTAAGTGAGACCTGGGCCCGCCTCCAGTTCCATTCCAGAGTTCCTGTTCACCAGCAGGAGCGCAAGAGAGGGGCAAAACAGCCCTCAGGGGCTGCCTCAAGAGCCCAGTCAAGGCCACTCCCACTGCCCTCTAGAGGTACATCCACTAGCTCTGCCACCAACTTTAGTGGCAGTAGTGCCAATCTGGGGATACTGGGGGAACAGAAGTAGCTCCAAGGTGAGTCACAGGTAATCTGGAGTTATAGGATAGAATTATAGGATAGAAGCTGCAATACTTCAGATCGGTATTTCAAGAAAGGAAGACACACAATGAACATGAATAAAAAGGGAAGAAGGTACCCACTGTAACAGAATCCATTGACAGCACAGTTAATGAAATGTCAGAGAAAGAATTTAGAATGTATATAATTAAAATGATCAGCAAACTAAAGAATGACATAAGTGAACAATTACAGGCAAAAATTGATCAATCCAACAAAGAAATAGGTGAGCAAATAAAGGCAACCATCGATCATTCTAACAAAGAGATAAGAGAGCAACTACAAGTAGCAAAAGATTACTTTAAGAAAGAGCTAGAGATTGTGAAAAAAAAACAATCAGAAATACTTGAAATGAAGGAAACAATAAACCACATAAAAAACTCAATAGAAAGCATTACCAGTAGACTAGATCATCTGGAAGACAGAACCTCAGATAATGAAGACAAGATATACAATCTTGAAAATAAACTTGACCATACAGTGAAGATGGTAAAAAATCATGAACCGAACATACAAGAAATATGGGACAGCATCAAAAGACCAAATCTAAGATTTATTGGGATAGAAGAAGGCATGGAATTTCAAACCAAAGGAATGCACAAGCTCTTCAGTGAAATAATATCAGAAAATTTCCCAAGTATGAAAAATGAAATGCAAAATCAAATATAAGAGGCTTACAGGACACCAAGTGTACAAAATTTCAACAGATCTACACCAAGTCACATTATAATGAAAATGCCTTGCAGAATAAGGATAGAATTTTAAAGGCCACGCGAGAGAGGAACCAGATTACATACAAGGGGAGACCAATTCGTATCTCAGCAGATTTTTCAACCCAGACATTAAAAGCCAGGAGATCATGGAATAACATATTCCAAGCCCTGAAAGATAATGGATGCCAACCAAGAATCCTATATCCAGCAAAATTGAGCTTCAGAATTGATGATGAAATAAAAACCTTCCATGATAAACAAAAGTTAAAAGAATTTATAGCAAAAATGCCTGCACTACACAGCATTCTTGGCAAAATATTCCATGAGGAGGAAATGATAACCAACAATGAAAATTTACAAAGAGAGGAACTACACTAAAGGAAAGATCATTCAAAAGAGAAAACAACTCAAGGTAAAAACCAAAAACAAACCAAAATGACCGGAATTACAAATCATATTTCATTAATAACCCTGAATGTAAATGGCCTAAATGCACCAATTAAAAGACATAGACTGACAGACTGAATCAAAAAAAAAGACTCAACAATATGTTGTCTTCAAGAGACTCATCTTACAGGAAAAGACATCCACAAACTGAAAGTGAAAGGGTGGGAAAAAACATATCACTCACATGGATCCCACAAACAAGCAGGAGTTTCCATCCTCATATCAAATAAAGTGGACTTCAAACCAAAGATGGTGAAAAGAGATAAAGAAGGTCATTTCATACTTCTCAAGGGAATCATACATCAATAAGACATAACAATCATAAATATCTATGCCCCAAATAATGGGGCTTTTATGTATGTCAAACAAATCTTTCTCAAATACAAGAATCAAATAGACCAATAATACTTGGAGACTTTAACACAGCCCTCTCACCATTGGATAGATCTTCCAAACAAAAACTTAATAAAGAAACCATAGACATTAATGAAACTATCAATAATTTAGACTGAACAGATATATATACAGTGTTCCATCCATCAACGAGTGAATACACTTTTTTCTCAGCTGCACATGGATCCTTTTCCAAAATAGATCATATGTTATGTCACAAAGCAAGTCTTAGCAAATACAAAAAAATAGAGATTCTACCCTGCATCCTATCCGACCACAATGGAATAAGATTAGCAAACAATGACAGACTAAAAAACAGAAACTACTCCATCACCTAAAAACTAAATAATATGCTATGGAATGATGCATGGATAACAGAAGACATCAAGGAAGAGATAAAAAAAAAAACTTAGAGACAAATGAAAACTCTGATACAACATATCAAAATCTTTGGGATGCCATGAAGGCAGTGCTAAGCTCATTCATTAGAAGAAGTAAAAGTCAACAAGTAAATTAATTGACTCTTTGTCTCAAAGCCTTAGAAAAGGAAGAACAAATTAACACTCAAAGAACTAGAAGACAGGAAATAATCAAAATTAGGGCTCAAATCAATGAAATTGAAACAAAAGAAACAATTCAAAAAATTGACAAAACAAAAAGCTGGTTCTTTGAAAAAATAAACAAAATTGACAAACCCTTAGCTACCCTAACAAAAAGGTGGAGGGAGAAAACCCAAATTACTAAAATTCGAGCTGAAAAAGGAAATATCATGACAGACACTACTGAAATACAGAGGATAATTAGAAACTATTTTGAAAATTTGTACTCCAGTAAAATAGAAAACCCTGAAGACACCGACAAATTTCTAGAGGCATATGACCTACCCAAATTGAACCAAGAGGACATACACAACTTAAACGGATCAATTTCAAGCAAGGAAATAGAAGATGCCCTCAAGGGCCTTCCAACCAAGAAAAGCCCAGGTCCAGATGGATTCTCAGCTGAGTTCTACAAAACTTTCAAAGAAGAACTAATACCAATTCTCCTCAAACTATTTCATGAAATAGAAAAGGAGGGAAGTCTTCCAAACTCATTCTATGAGGCAAGTATCACCCTGATTCCAAAACCAGACAGAGACACATCAAAGAAAGAAAACTTCAGATCAATATCCCTGATGCAAAACTTCTCAATAAAATTCTGGCAAATTGCATACAAAAACACATCAAAAAAATAATGCACCATGATCAAGTGGGGTTCATCCCAGGGATGCAAGGTTGGTTCAACATATGGAAATCAATTAACGTAATACATCACATCAATAGACTTAAAGATAAGAATCATATGATTTTGTCAATCAATGCAGAGAAGGCATTTGACAAAATACAACACCCTTTTATGCTCAAAACACTAGAAAAACTTGGGATAGTAGGAACATTCCTCAACTTTGTAAAAGCTATCTATGCTAAACCCAAGGCCAACATCATACTAAATGGAGAAAATTTGGTATCATTCCCTCTGAAAATGGGAACTAGACAGGGATGCCCTCTCTCACCACTGCTATTCAACATAGTCCTAGAAACACTAGCCAGAACAATTAGACAGACAAAAGAAATTAAAGAGATACGAATCGGTAAAGAAGAACTAAAACTATCATTATTTGTGGACGACATGATTCTAAGAGGATCCAAAAAATTCTACCAGAAAACTTTTAGAATTAATAAATGATTTCAGCAAAGTAGCAGGATATAAAATCAACACTCACAAATCAATTGCATTTCTATACAGCAGTGATAAACCCTCTGAAAGAGAAATTAGGAAAACTATCCCATTCACAATAGCCTCAAAAAAAAAAATACTTGGGAATAAATTTAACAAAAGAGGTGAAAGACCTCTACAATGCAAACTACAAGACACTGAGGAAAGAAATTGAAGAAGACCTTAGAAGATGCAATAATCTCCCATGCTCCTGGATAGGCAGAATCAATACTGTCAAAATGGCCATACTTCCCAAAGCGATATATAGATTCAGTGCGATCCCAATTAAAATCCCAACGTCATTCCTTATAGAAATAGAAAAGGCAATCATGAAATTCATTTGGAAAAATAAGAGACCCAGAATAGCCAAAGCAATCCTTAGCAAGAAGAGTGAAGCAGGAGGCATCACAATACCAGACCTCAGATTATACTACAAAGCTATAGTAACAAAAACAGCATGGTACTGGCACCAAAATAGACATGTAGACAAATGATATAGAATAGAAGACACAGAGACAAACCCACTTACATATAGTTACCTTATACTAGATAAAGGAGCCAAACATGTACACTGGAGAAAAGATAGCCTGTTCAACAAATGGTGCTGGGAAAACTGGAAATCCATATGCAGCAAATTGAAACTAAACCCCTATCTCTCACCATGCACAAAATTCAACTCAAAGTGGATCAAGGACCTGGGAATCAGACCAGAGACCCAATGTCTAATAGAAGAAAAAATAGACCCAAATCTTCATCGTGTTCGGATTAGGACCATACTTCCTTAACAAGACTCTATAGCACAAGAAGTAAAATCAAGATTCAACAAATGGGATGGATTCAAACTAAAAAGCTTCTTCTCAGCAAAAGAAATAATCAATGAAGTGAACAGAGAGCCCACATTCGGGGAACAAATCTTTGCCACACACACATCTGATAGAGCACTCATGTCCAGGATATATAAAGAACTCAAAAAGCTTAACACCAAGAAAACTAACAACCCAATCAATAAATGGGCCAAAGAGCTGAACACAAACTTCACAGAAGAAGGTATACAATCCATCAACAGACATATGAAAAAATGTTCAACATCTCTAGCAATTAAAGAAATTAAAATCAAAACTACTCTAGGATTTTATCCCATGCCAGTCAGAATGGCAATTATCAAGAATACAAACAACAATAAGTGTTGGTGAAGATGTGGGGGAAAAGGCATGCTCATACATTGCTGGTGGAACTGCAAATTGGTACAACCAATCTGGAAAGCAGTATGGAGATTCCATAGAGAACTTATAAGGGAACCACCATTTGAGCCTGCTATTCCTCTCCTCGGTCTATACCCAGAAGACTTAAAAGCAGCAAACTACAGTGCTGCAGCCACTTTAATGTTTATAGCAGCTCAATTCACAATAGCTAAACTGTGGAACCAACCTAGATGTCCTTTGATAGATGACTAGATAAAGAAACTGTGGTATATATACACAATGGAATATTACTCAGTAATAAAAGAGAATAAATTTATGGCATTTGCAGGTAAATTGGAGAATATCATGCTAAGTGAAGTAAGCCAATCTCAGAAAATTAAATGCTGAATGTACTCGTTGATAAGTGGGTGCTGATCCATAATGTGGGGAAGGTCATGGGAACAATGGTGGAACTCTGTTCACAGGGGTGTAAGGGGGAGGGGGCATGGGGACAGTAAAAGTGGTGGAATATGATGGTCATCATAGCCCTAACTTCATGTATGACTGCATATATGTTGTGATTCTATACAACTTACAACTAGAGAATTGATATGTTAATCTCTATCTATGTACAATGAATCAAATTGCACTCTGTTATCATGTAAGCCTAAATAGAATAAATAAATAAATTAAATATGAAAAAAATAAAAATATATGCTTTGAAATTAAAAAAAAAGAAAATGATATGCAAGCTGAGTACATGAGGATGATTTTAATCTGACAAAGTGGATAGGGTATTGAAATACACACACACCCAATAAATGAAAAAAAAAAATCAGTAAAGTTGTAGGGACTCAGCCCAGAGAGGACTGACAGTCTTCATGGGGGTGGGATGTGACTCTCTCAGGGTTATGTTAACCTATGATACTTGAGACAAATGTCTACTGGGGCAGGAAGGGATCATCCTCTTCAGTTCCACTGTCCAGTTTACAGAGCTCCTTTTAGGGACTGCATAAGAAAATGGACCCTTTTATACTGCACTGTACCTTGTGAAGCATCACACAATTGGTCCCAAAGTAGATTTCTATATGGGCCCCGGTAGCTGCTGTTCCACTGGCCAGAGCTATGAAGGCATCTTTATGCAAACTCACCATTATGCTCTGTTTAGATTAGGTGGGTTTCCGTTGACACTCACCAAGAAGCAGTAGAGGTATGATTTATATCTCAGCTGAAAGTCATCACATCTGTGGGGAAGAATGCAGCTAAAAGTAGGTGACTCTGCAATAATCTTTGATCCAATATTTCTATGTTTTCAAGAGTCTCAAATCCATAACAGAAATTATCCCTTTAACAACTAGTTTTGTAGTCTAAATTACACATAAAAATAATATGTATTTTTTATCTTGACACAGAGCTGAATAGCAACATTACAGTTTTGATTCATAAAGAATAAACCAGGAAAAATAAATTAGAGACCAAAGCAGCTATGTCCAGCCATAGTGGCCCAAGTAGTTTTGTCCCAGGCCTTGGTGTCCAGGAAGGAAGCACAAACTCAAAAGCAATTGCATTATCCTCAAACTCCCAGACTAGAGGAGGACAAGTGTGTGGGTTCTGGCTGTTCCCATGCTGGTGTGGCCTTTCTGGCAACCAATGCCATAGGAACTAATCTCCGTGGTCTTGGACTTTGGACCCTTCCTGGTTTTCTACTCTTGGTTGCTAGTGTGAATGAATGCTAGGTATAAAAACAATATATAAGAGCCAGCCAGCTTCACATGTATGCACAGGCCTTAATTTCTATACCTTACTGGTTCCCAAATGGAAAAAAGATCCTATCTCCCAAAGAGTGATAAACCTTTTATAAATCAAAACTATAATTCTGCTACTCAGCTCTGTGTCAAGATAAAAAATAAATAGTATCTTTATGCATAATTCAGACTACAAAACTAGTTGTTAAAATACAAATCAAGCATCATACAAAATTTATTAAGATTTAGGGGTTAATGCCCCCCAAACCAAAGGCCAACTGTTCTCCCTGAGATGCAGTGCTAACACACAATGGGAGTGATGGGGAGAATAGGAGTTCATTGGATTAGACAAAGGGGAATGAAGGTAAGGGAGGGAGAATATCAAAGACAGCAGAATGAATTGGGCATAACGTTCCTATGTTCATATATGAATACACAACCAGTGTAACTCCACATCATGTACAACCACAAGAATGGGAAGTTATACTCCATGTATGTATGGTATGTCAAATATACTCTACCATCATGTATATCTAAAAAAGAAATATATATATATATATATAGTTATATATGTGTGTGTGTTTATATATATATGTGTGTGTGTTTATATATATGTGTGTGTGTGTTTATATATATATATATATATAGAGAGAGAGAGAGAGAGAGAGAGAGAGAGAGTTGTGTTCTTTTGCTCTAACGAGGACAGAATGCAATGGAAAAAGTATAAAAGTTCTTTTACATTAAGTAGATGATTGGATTTCTCCCAATTTTGATTTCCCCATCTATAAAATGACAATGAGAACACTTACCTTATTGTGAGCATTAATTGAGAATATTGATGTAATATACCTGGTTTGGGGCTGGCATAAATAAATTGGTAAATAATATTCTGTTCGCTTGCTTTCCCCATAAATCATTGGTTTTTTCCAATGTCTCAGTTGTAGAGAACTCCTACATTTTTGTTTTCTTGTTGGCATTTAAGACTCAGTAGGTATGAGGGAGAGCTCATTTATTTTTCCTTCTTAATCAACTGTCCCTCTCAACTTCCACCCATAAGTAGCACCAGCATTTTCTCAATTAATGAACTCACTACTTAGACTCATCCATCTCCTTGTCACCAGAGCCCTTCACCAAGCTTTATTGTTTCTTTCCTCTTTGATATCTAGAACAATTTCAATACATCTTGAAAATCCATACTTTTAAACTTATGGAAACACCACAATTATCCCAGGTGCCTTGAAGGGTTCAAAGCATGGTTAAATCAGTATTTAGCAATTTCTTTTCAGCGCACTACTGCTAGAGGTAAGGCTTCAAATTGCTATAGAGAAGAGGAAAGAACTAGAAGAGAGTGGATTCTAGCCAGATAAATGGAGCATAGATAAAGAAATTTTATAACTTCCTTGAAGCTGAGGAGTACAGTAGGCTTCAGATTTTGATTAATCCAATGGTTTTCAGATACACTTTAATCAAATTTCACTCACCTCTTGCTCTGAGCCTTTTGCCTACTGGGTTAACAATCATTGATTCCCCCTGCCCCCATCTTCTATCTCATTTCATATTTGAGAATGCTGAAGCCCAAAGAGGCAAGATGACTTGTTTTAAGAAACCTAGTAGGTTGGCCAATAATACTTTATTTGTCCTGTTTCTTCTTCCCCCAGAACTTTCCTCTGTGTTAGTCTACCTGAAAAAAATTCAATGTTATACACTTCTTTTTTTCTGAGTACAAATGCTGATATACCAACACTAATGCTCAGATTTGGATTACTTGTAGTCTCCACCTGAATAATCACAGGACCTTAACTGGCAGTCCCCAGAAGACTCTACTGGTTATTTCTAAGAGAATGAGGTGGGTGGAGATGCATGAGAGAGAGATTACAAATTTGTAGGGTCAAGTCCAGTCTTGACTATTAAACTTTGCATACTGCCTAGCCAATTTCTGAGAATCTTGGCCCTCTGCTCTGGGCTCCACAGCCTCTTGCTGTTTCACTGGACTTAGCCCTTCTACGGTGGTCCTCCTGAGCCCTTGGGATACTAGGACTGCTCTGAGATGTGCAATGAAACACAAGTATTAGTAATTCTCTTTTTTTTCCCAACTAAATTTCACACCAGTTTAATGAGACCTGTCTGGAAAGCAGTGTGGCTTGTGCACAAGGTCTTATACATTTTCCAAAAATTCTTTGGTTTTGATCTTATTCCCTCTTCCCTCCACCTCAACTGAAACAAATAAATAATTGATTGAACAAATACCAGTCCCCAAGGAAAGATGGATACCATCACTCATTTCCATTAGCATCATCTTTTCTTTGGTTGTCATTGAAACAAATAAACCAACAAATCATTTCTCCCTTTCCCAACCAGTTAGTTGAGCAGAGAAGTGTCCTTGACCTTTGTTTTGAACTTGTTTACGATTCTCAGCAACAGCTCAGCTAGAAACCCTTATTATTGTGAAAAACTTATGTTTGAAAATAATGATGTATATTCATGAATTAGTATTCATTATTAATTCCTAAAGCTAAGACTAGTTTCTTACTCATAATAGAGTCTCAGAAAAGACTTACCTTTTAAGAGAGTCTCCTGATGGCACCGTGCTTTAAAAAAAAATATTATCATCTTTGGTATTTTAATTTCATAAGAAACAATTCTATAGACAACAACAAAACTATGAGTCTGAACCAGAGCCACATTTGCCCAAGAGAAATGGGTAATATATTTATTTGGGAAAGTGTGTTGGGGTGGGCAATCATGTATGTGAAATGTATATCCTTGAGACTTAATTTGGGTATTTCTTCCTCAGGTAGCCTCCCCTGATCCCAGGTGAGAGTGAGATGCCCTCCAAAGCAGCCTCATTTCATACTTAACTAGTCTCCATCATAGTATTTATAGTTCTGTGCTATGATTATTATTTAATCATGCATAGTCTTCCACTGGACTGTGAGCCCTTGTGGGAAAGTAAAGAGTCTATTTTCTTTGTAGATACAGAACATAATCTGAAATCTGGTCCTTGAGGAATTTGATGGCTTTCTTTGCTATAAAAAACAAACAAACTAGAATTAAACTCCTCAATATAGGTTACAAATTCCCCATCCAATTACCCCTGCCTGCTTCTCCAGCTTCATCTTTCTTCCTCTTTATTCATTTTTCAAAGCTCAAGGATATTGGTTTCATTCAGATCCTTGAATATGCTATAGGTCCCTCCTACCAAACGAAATTTTCCCTTTTTGGTTCCCACCACATCAGCTAAGGTCTCAGCTCACATTTCACTTTCTTAAGGCCTTCTGTGACTCTACCGAATCCTAATCTCAATGCATACATGCCTCCATTACCTCTCATCTCCCTCTATTTCTGGTCCAGATGTGATTCCTTTGTTATGCAAGCTCATAGAACTATGTTCTGTTCCAAGTGCTCACTTTGTAACTCTACATTCACTGCTGTGCTTATGTGATGAATATCTCCTTCTCCCTTTCCTTAAATTTTAATTTGCCAAGAAAGAGGGATTTCATAGTACTATATATTCCAAATGATCAACATGGTGTCTGGTATATGGAATGTGCCAAACCAATATTGTGGAATAAATAAAATGCTTGATGAATAGCTGTATTAGTCAGTTTTGCATGCTGTGGCCAAAACACCCAATAACAACTTAGGGCAAGAAAGGTTTATTTTGCCTCATGATTTCAAAGGTTCAGTCCATAGTCAGCCAACTCTGGGTATGAGGTGAGATAGAAGGGCATGATTGAGAAAAGATGTTCAGATCATGACAGCCAGGAAGCGGAGAGAGAGAGAAAGGTTGGGTGAAAGAAGCCAAGGATAACATTATACCCTAAGGAATGACTCCAGTGACCTACTTCCTCTAGTTATAGTTTACCTGCTTCTAGTTACCATCCATTAATCCATACAGATATTTAATCCATCAAATGGATTAACCCAATGATCAGGCTGTAGCTCTCAGAATCTTATAATTTCACCTCTAAATATTTCTGCATTGTTTTACACATGAGCTTTGGGGGGACTCCTTGTGTTCAAATCATAACAACAGGTGAATGAATGAATTAGTAAATTCATATGAAGTATGTCAGACTACTGAAGGCAAAGAAAAAACTGTGAAGGCTCAAAATTGCAACATGTTTTAGTATATTGTTTTTTTAAGTCTTGATAAGTGGACTTCTGATGAGCATGAACAGCAAAGGCGCTTAATTATTCCGGGTACACCATGAAAATATTTATGAAATGTATTTCCTAGAAAGATAAAATAAGACTTGGGTTGATTTTCAAATTAATAATGTGGTTAAATCAAGAACGTAATGTGGTTATTATCTATATATTAATGCATTCAAACAATATACAGGTAGAATTAATGGTGTGTTCATGATTTTCAAATGCTTTCTACTGATACATGCAGACAATATGAAAGAACATTTAATTGGATATACTTAAACTACTAAGATACTTATAATAATGATACTTTAAGAACAAAGTCACACAGGAATCTAAGGAGCTAATTCAAAGAACTTACAACTCTGTGATTATATTGGCAGAGCTAATGCTTCACGATTAAAGTAGAATATCTGTACTTCACAATAGAAAAGCCCATATTATTAGTAGTAAACTTATAATTTCTCAGAAAGAACATGGACTTCAGGGGCTGGGATTGTGGCTCAGTGGTAGAGCGCTTGCCTCGCATGCGTGAGGCCCTGGGTTCGATCCTCGGCACCACATAAAAATAAATCAATAAAGAACATGGACTTCAGTGTCAGGTAAACCCAGGTTTGAATTCTGATTCCATCATTCTCTGGCTCTGTGAATTTGGGCAAGGCAGGCCATATTGACTTCATTTATTCTCCTTGAAATTTGTAAACTCCCTCCTGCTTCAAGGATTTTTTTCTCTGGCTGGCTCCTTGTTATTTATATTTCAAATCAGATTTTCTCTCCATGGAAAGCTATTTCCAGGCATGATCCATGGACAACAGATTCTGATGTGCTGATGAGTTTCCAGAAAGTTGATTGGGGAATATTCTTGGGAATAATACCTGTGAAAAGGATAAGGGAAGCAGGCTGAGACAGATAGAGAAGTAGAGCTGCAGTGTACTCAAAGCAGAGGATTCAGCCCATCTTATAGGAAGCTCTGCAGCAAGCAAGCTATGCAGAATTGTCATATTGATGTAAGTAGCCTGTATCCAAAGCCATATCAACCAGGATGTCCCTGGGAAGAGGAAATAATGTGAATGAGGCAGGCCCCTTCAGCCAACAATAGTTCCCAGAGTGACTCAGCTGTGAGCCCATGACAGCCAACATCCCGGGAGCTGGGCAAGTGAGAGCTTCCAGTCCTGAGTGAGGATCAGGGTGATGCACCACATCATCCAAGACAGAGGCTGCTGGACCACACTGTATCAATTAGCATACCCACTCCTGTATACTACCTTCTGTTGTACAACCCTATTTATTTTATTCTATTCTATCCCACCATAAATTTCTAAAATTAATTTGTCCATTGTTCATGACTTGCTTTCTCCACTCAAAAAGTAAAAGCACCTCTTGAGGACAAAGGCATTCTCATAGAACAGTGTGAAATTTGTACTTAGCAAATACTGCCTGAATAATTTGTGAATGAATGTGTTAGGTCTATAGTGTAAGCCCTACATCACATTTTGTAGCAATTATGATGTCCAAATTGCATGAGTGAGGAGTCATTTTCCAAGGAAGTCTATAGTATTTAAAAGGAATATTTAAATGTCATATTCATTCTAAAATTAGGAACAGAACATGATCTTAAATTGTAATACCAAAATGCATTATAATTTGCAATAAACTTTTCAAAGCAAAGGAAGTTAAAGGTTTTTTTTCTCTAACTAGTAAAGCAATAGATTTATATTATGGAAAATGTGGATAATACAAAAGGTTATAAATAAAAAATTAAAATTCATGCATTAGCAAAACACAGAGACCGATGACCACTATTAGCATATTCAGATATGTTCATTCTTAGTTTTTCTCCATTCATATTTTCTACATAATTGAAATTATAATGCTGCTATAATTTTCTATTTAGCATTTTTTCCTTCAGCATCATGTAAACTTTTGAGGTCATCAAAATCCTTTAGGAATCTTATTTTTAAAGGACTATTCTCATAGTTGCAGCATGTTATTTAATCACACCACCATGATGGGATAATTGGATTGTTTTCAATTTTTGTGTGATTATAAACAATGCCAAGTAAACCTTTTTTATAACAAGATTTATTAATGATTATCCTTTTAAGTGCTCAAATGATCTAATTTGCTAATCATATGCCTCATTTGTCAGTTAGATCAAATCACTCCCTTTCATTAAGGTCTTTTATCAGAAATAATAGGGTAGAACCAATCACTAAACTAAAAGTAAGAAGTTCTGGGTTTACTCTCTTTGGAAAGTTTATGATTATATATCCTTGAGAAAACAGTGGCCTTTTGTCTGTTGGACTCAGTTTCTTTGTTTGGAAAATGGAATGCCTGGGCTAGATAACATTGAAAATCCCTCTTGTGTCCTCTATTACTATGATTGCTTCTGACTTTTTACCAAAAAAAAAAAAACAGCCTTCATGGACTCAATTTTAGGCCTTCTTGACATTCTGAGTACCTATAAATCTTCTCTGATTTCCTGTATTTCTGATTTAATTTCCTTCCTTTTATCCAACTTTGGCTATTCCTTAATCTTCTTATCTAGGTCTTACTTTTGTTCCCTCTTTCATTGCTATCCATTAAGCTTAGATGAACTCTCTCTTCTTGATCTTTTACCCACTCAGTACCTGATTCTCCTTTAAATCCTTTCTCAACAGTTTTCTGTAAAACCTTTTGATGTTCAGCACTCACAAAGATTGCTCAGCTCTCTACATTCCTTTTTCCTGCAAAAATAGATGCAAATAAAGTGTTGGGCAAAAGAATAAAAGAAAGTGAAATTTATCCAAGTAACTTGATGTGGCATACATCTGGAGTTTTAATATATTTTGTTTGTATATGTGGTAGGGTGGGTGGTGGGGTAGGAAGGGGACATATGCACTGATGATTGGCTGAAAGGACAAAGAATATTTCACTCAGTCAACAAGGTTAACACAGACCCATATATCACATTCATTTTAATCTCATAGTAAATATGCTGGTAGTAAGCAGTAATTAGTAACATTTTAAATTGCTTTTGATGTGGTAGATGTAAAATGTCTCCTTAAATCCTCAGAAACCCCTCTGAGGTAGGACTTAATAATACCCTCAATTTTTAAATGATTATTTTAATGATTATTGAAAAAATGATTATTGAAATCATTTTACTATTTGATAACAAATTTACAATATATTTATATATCAAATCTCAGAATGGTATTTGGTGTAATGACAGGTTTGTGTTGTACTAGGTATCAATTAGGATATTTAATGTCTTGCCTTAATTTGGGCTCTCCCATGATTAGCAACCAGGGCAAGGCTTTAGCAAAGTAATTCTACAAATCATGAGAAAAGAGGGAAGGAAAGTATGAGAAGGGAGGAAGAAGAGCTACAATAAAGGTGTTTTGCTGAGATCATTACTGCAGTCCGCTAAAGAGTAAAGACTGAATTTTACAAGATGAACCCCCTGCAATTGTGAAGCGGGGTTTTGTGGAGGCTGACTTTTGTTGTTGTTGTTGTTATATTATCATTTATGAAGCTGGATTTTCAGAAAAAAAATGTTGATAGGCAAGTTGCCCTGGTCTGTTTTCTGTTGTCATAACTGAATATCACAGACTGAGTAATTTATAAGGAATTAAGGTTTATTCAGCTTATGATTCTGGAGGCTCTGGGTTGAGAGACTGCATTCTGGTAAGGGCTTTCTTGCTGATGAGGGATCTCTGCAGAGTCCTTCAGCAGTGCAGGGCATCACATGGTGAGACAAAGGAAGTCTGTTTGCCCATGGCTGTCTTCCTCTTCTTATAAAGTCATTGGTCATGAGTATTCTACCTCATGACCTCATCTAATCCTAATCACTTCCCAAAGATCCTACCTCCAGATACTATTAACATATGATTTGGGGATTCAATTTCCACCACAAGAATGCCTAGGGGAAGACCCAAATCAAAGTCCAATGTATATCAAACTATAGAGTGGCTGAATCAAACTGAGTTTAAGAAAAACTACAAGGAAAGTATTAGAGATCCAAAACATATATTTACTCTGAGACATACCAAACAATCCAATAGAAATATGGTTAGCTTTGTTCAAATCACTGTTTATGTAGATTGTAATTAAATGAACAGGCTAATATCAGAAGGTCAGATTAGAACATACTCTAGGAAGCCATTGATAGCCACCATTGAAAGAATAAAGCATTACTGCACTAGTTCAAAGCCAACGGAATGATTCAAAGGACAAGTAAATTTAACGTGACGAGAAGCAAAGTAATTATTGAGAAGAACTGAGCTGGTAGCCTTAAAACTAATATTGAGATTATGAATGACCAGCCATGGCAGGAAGGGAGCATGGGGGAGAAGGACTGGGGTGTTTCCCTCTGTAAGACCTTATATCATTTATTGTTGTATCCCCAGGGCCTTCATTGCACCAGGCAGAGTGGATGAGTGACAAGGAATGGTTGAGGTGAGTTGTATCCTATTCCTTACTCAAGAAGCACAGTAGAAGGCAGTGGATTAAGCCATTGCCCCTGCTTCTGTCCAGGGAAACTACTTTCAGGTCTTGACTGGAAAGGACTCTCATGACACCTAGCCATCACTTAAGCTAGGAGATGTACTCCTAGAAGAAGTACAGGAAGCTCAGAACTTGAGGATTGAATGAGAGATAGAAGAGAGAGAGCTGAGACCCAGAATTACCAAAGAATTCTGAAAACTCTAGGCCTGGTAGAAGCTTATATCATTAGCCTAGAAGGGTTTCTTACCCAAGAGAAAAGGCATGAAGAAAAAGGAAGGTGGTGAACTGCCAAGATCCACAGGTTGTATCCTGTTCTTCAAGTAGTGATTGTAGTCTGGATGCAGCACTTGATTAAAAAAAAATACCCTTGAAATTTATTTTAATCCAAGAGCCATCATACAGATAATAAAGAGATGGGATCATTAGCAGGGGTGGAGATGTCGTACAAGGAGATGAACTGGAAATGTGTGAAAGGTGAAAGTTACTGAGTTTTACCCAGGTAAGGAGTGAATGAATGGACATTGACTTGATCTATCCTCTGTGCCAAGCCCCCTTCACTATTCTATTTGATCTTCATCACAATGATAAGAAATGCCTGTCATTCTCATTTTACAGTTGAGAAAATCTGGGTTCTGAGAAATCAAATAAACATAGTAGGGTTCCATATACAATACATGTTTTAGTCCATTTACTATTGCTTATAACAAAAACACAGAGGAGGTAAATTATGAAGAAAGGTTTATTTTGATTCATGGTTCTGATTCAGGGTTGAGGGGTCCCATCTAGTAATCATCTTCTTGGTGGTAGAGATCTGAAGTGGCACAGGGTACCAAACAGCAAGAGACTGGGAACACTCCAGAGGCCTAGCCAAACTGGCTTCTATAGTGGACTCTGTCATGAGATAACCCATTCATTCATTAATTCCATAAATGTATTAATCCTTTTAGAAGGGCAGAACCCTAATCCTTTCTTAAAAGTCCCGCCTGGTCCTGACTCCTACTATCTCATAATGGGGATTAAATTTCAACATGAGTCTCTAAGGGAACAAACCACATTCAAAGCTATGAAAATGCATGAGTAGGTTGGAACATAAATGCTGCTTGTCTTGAGCACCCATCTTTTTTTAATATCCACTGTCTACAAGAGTTAATGTCTAATGACACTTTCTCTTGGGGAAAGGTCACTTCCTCCTCTCTCATGCTAGGAGACACTGGTGTTTGATCAGACATAAGAACCATGTGAGTTGTTAAAGGGTTACCCTGCTGGGGGACTGTTTGGGAGTGACTGGAACGAAGAAGTGTTTGTAGTACATAAAATCTATAGGGAGGAACTTTGGTCAAAGGGGTGGGAGGGGGGAGGGGGAATGGGGACAGTAAAGGTGGTAGAATGAGATGGACATTATAGCCCTAGCTTCATGTATGACTGTGTATATGATGTGATTCTATATCACATGCAACCAGGGAAATGAAAAGTTGTGCTCCATCTGTGTACAATGAATCAAAATGTATTCTGCTATCATGTATACCTAAGTAGAATAAATAAGTAAATAATGTTAAAAAAAAATCTATAAGGCAGTGTTTATATTTGTTCTGTAACTTGTCCCAAGTTGAGAAAATGTGTCCCAATCCTCTGTCACTGTTGCCCTGTGCTGGTTGTCTTTACCTCTGTAGTTCTCTTCCTCTCTTTTTCCTGGGCCAATCATCCATTATATACTGTTCCCTGCCAAATCAGCACCTTTGAAAAATCCAAAGGGAAAGAAAGTCCTGAATAAAAAGAGGGAAAACATAGTTCTTTCAAACTCACTTCCATATTAAAATTTACCTGATTTATTTCATTCCTGGATGAAGACAAGCATGGATGTTTTCCAGCTGCTACTTAGATGTTCTAGAAATACCACTTAGGGGCATAATTTAAGTTTCTCCTTGACAAAATTTGAACTGAGTTAAATAACCAGAAAATTCAAAATAAATATGAACCTTATTTTCTTCTCAGAGAGAACACATTTTAGAGGAAGATAGACATGATTTCAAATTCCAGATCTGTTTTTGACCAGTTGTGTGACTTTGGGTGAGCTAATTAAGTTCTCTGCTTTGTCAACACAAGATGGAGATGAAATGATAATGACTGTATTTACTTGACAGGCTTTCCTACTGAAGATGAAAGAAGAAATGTGTAAAGTATTTTTGCGAATTTCTTGCACCAACAGGTACCCAAATGTTAGTTTTCCTTCTATTCCCTCCCATCCCAGTTATCCTGAAGGAGAGTCTAGGAAGTAGATAACAGATGTAAAAAGTTATATGTTATTCAACAATAACAATCGACAGCTCTAGATTTTTACTGTGTTAGAGTTTTGGCAATACAGTTAGCACATAACTCCTAGATTCATAATAAACAACTATAGTGAAGTAAAAATCCAACTAGACACTCAGATCCTGTTTGTTTCTGGGAGAGAATTGTGTGTCTTATTAAATACCAACTACTGTGCTATTCTCTCCAGAAAATGATTGGTTGAATGAGGTGGCCAGGGAGTAGGAATTGAATAGAGCCAGGAAAACAGCTGTGTCTGGATGGAGGCAGCATGCTTCCAGCTCTTGCTGATTCATTTCTGCAGCAGTTTTTACTTAAGAGAACCATCCATAATGCATGGCCGTAGGACTATATAGAAGGCAAATCACCCAAACTGTGAGCATTACAAGTATTGCACATTGCCTTTTCCACTTCTGGGAAACTGCATGATGAACTACCTATAATTTTTCTTGCAGGAGCATAAAAACAAAAGAAGTGTAGCTACTTAAATGCAGAGAAGTAAGAATGACTGACATCTTCACCATTCTTTCAATAAAAATTAATTATCATTCATTTAGATGGCAAACATTTGCTGAACATCTACTATGTTCTAGGCCTCAGGCTAAGTATTGGGTATTCAGAGGGCAGCTAAATGCCTATAATTCCTGCTCTCAGGGAGGTACCATCCTGGTGAATCCAATGAACTTAACACTAAAGAAAAAAATATGTGTAGTTCTCTTCCTCTCTTTTTCCAATCCAATGAAACTATCACTAAAGAAAGAAATATGTGTGTTTTCAATTTAACAAAAACGAAGATAAATGACAATGGCTGCTTTTAACTTTATTTTAATTTTTTTTTTGAGGTGCCAGCAAAGGTCCCTCAGTAGACTTCATGTTTAAACTGACACTACTAGATGAGTTGGGGTCAGCCAGGTAAAAAGTCAATGTCAGGACAACCTGGTCAGCAGTATGCTTCTCAGGTAGAGAAGAAGCTTGGCTTGCTCTGGGAACTAGAAGGCAGCCAATGTAGCTTAGCCAAAGTGAGGAGGGAAAAGGGGCATGAACTGGAAGTTGGGAGGCAAGCAGGGGCCAGTGGGCCATGTACTGAAGGTGGCTTTTATTCTAAGGTTGGTATAAAGCCATTTACATGTTTGACTGAGGGAAAGGCATAACCCGATTTACAATTTAGAAAGATCACTCTGGTCACTTGGCAGAGAAAGGTTTGGGTACAGAGAGCAAAAGATGATCCACAGCTAATTAGCAAGCATTTTAATATTCTAGGCACAGGATTGTGGTTGTGGTGGGGAGGTGGGAAAGCGATGGCAGCAGTAGCAGTGCAGGTGAAGAGAAGCAGAGCCTTGAGGCTGCACAGTGGAGAGAACTGACATGGGCCATGCAGGGGTGGCTAAGAGGAGCAATCCAGGTTCACATGAATGGATGTCTGGGGTGCCATTTACTGGGAAGGGTAAGACTGGGGAAGCAGAGGACAATCTACACTCTCCCTGGGTGCCTCAAGAACCTTGCACATATTTTTTTATAGAACAAACCACACTAAACTTTGCTTTTTTGCCTGACTCCTTCCCTTCCAGCTTTTGAGCCCCTTTGGGCAAAAAACACAAGGATCGAGAGCAAGGGCTTGTAAATTAAGAATAGTTGAAATCTGTAATCAGTCATTTATTAACTGTGTGACATTGAGCAGGTTACTTAACCTCACAGAGTCCAAGTTTCTCCCTTTATAAATAGCACTTATCCCAAGAATTAAGTGATTAAATGAGATAAATTATATAACATGTCCAAGGCTTAGCATGTTATTAATGAACATTAGCCATTGTTATCATTAGAATGGTCCATAGCCCTGGATCACATTAGATACTTGATACTTATGGATTAAACTTATGAATGGATTGGAAGTCATTTTGGTGCTCCCTGAATGAATGGGTAAAACAGACCTAGATTTTAATAGTAAAACTACTATTAACCAACTTATTACTATTAGTTTTTACTTCCTTGGATTAAGCTCAATCTGTTTCCTCATCTGTAAAATAGGACAGAGGTATGTAAGAAAAGGATGGCAATGTGATAGGCTTTATGATTTCTAAAGGAGCATCCTTTTTAATACACTTATTCAAACAACTAGTAAATGGTATTTAATAATCATTAGGTACTTTTCTTTTTCTTGTTTGATGCTCACAATGACATGGCACCGAGAGGCTAGGTAACCTAATTCTTAGTTTACAGGTGAGGAAGTCAAGGTTGAATGGCATGTCCATGGTCAATACTTAAATTTAGCCTTCACACACAGACTATGATCCTTTTTCCACCACACTACATGGCTACTCAGACTGTGGTAGTCTTCAGATGCAAACAAAGAGAATTTAAGTTTAACAGTCATAATGAAGGCAACCACTTACAAATGTTTGGTCATCCTGGGTTTAATTTCCATCCCAGAAAAAAAGACTTCCATTGTGCACTTTCTTAGATATTTTTGTCTCCTTTATGCTTTTCAATGTAACATAATGTGAACCCACATATTATTTTAAATTTTCTAGTAGCCACATTAAAAAGTTAAAAGAAAACAGGTAATATTAATTTTAATATTATGTTTAATTTGAGTCTATGTATCTAAAATATTATCATTTCAATATATAACTAATTTAAACATTACTGAGATGTTTTCCAATCCTTTTTATTCTGTCTTAAAAATTGTATGTGTAATTTTCACTTAGAGCATATTTTGATTCAGTCTTGTCATGTGTGGCTATTGGATACTATACTGAATAGCTTAGCATATACACTCAATCACTCATTGTTGTTTTTCCCTGAGGATTACAGATTGAACAGTGTCATGTGTAACAGGATAGATGGGTTGTATGGCTGCATTTTCTAAAAAGACCAATTCAGTTAGTTAAACTTGGTGTTTTACTTGAGATGGAATACATTATGAAAAAAAAAAGGTCTTTGGCAAATCTTTAAAACATTATGAACAGAATAGTGTGCTTAGTAATTCTCCATATATGTATCTCCCTGGAAGAAAATCCATAAACACTCGTATGTGTATATTTGTATATACATAGAGAGCATCTGAAAGAATTTCCAAGAAACTGGTTTTAGCAGCCAACTTTGGAAAAGAAGATAGATATAATAGGTTGGAAAAGAGTTATTTTTATTTCATGTGCTTTTATACTGCTTGAAATTTTTACCAGAATTTCCAGCAATAAATAGTTGTGAAATAATAAAAGTTTCTTTTGAATTAAATAATTATTGTGTAATAAAACTACAGATTTAGCAAAAGTAACCATCAAACTACTACAACAAAAGCATGCACCAGAGGGGAGGATAATTCTTTTGCTTTTAATTTTTCTCAGTAGGGCCCTTTCTTCAGCCTGAAAATTAGAAATTTCAGTGACATGTTATCTGAGGTTATTATCAATGTATAAACCCAAGGAGGGTTCAACCATATCACTGCTGTATAGGAGGCAGACACAGTCTGTCGAAAAGTTCCTGTGGATTTGATAGGATTTGTAGCTCTACATCACCCATGGGCTCAGGCTGTCAAGCAGCCAGAGAAAATCAATAAAGTCTCCTTCTTTGTACTTAGAATTGTGGCACATGTTTGATGTGTTACCTACCACCTGGCCTGAACCATATTCTGGCAGATTGTGATCATGTCATTGCACAGTTCTAGATCGATCAAATCCTTTCTTTTTTGGAAGCAACATGGTTTGGTATACTATTTATTTCCCAGAGTGAATTTAGTGGACCGTAATTTCAGGAGGCACTGTTTTTAAAATTAATAAAAATTTCTCCTTATTCTATTATCATCTTAGAAAATGGCAATTGACATCATTAGATTAATAACTTAGAGAAGTCCCACAGAGAAGAAACCTTGATGTTGTCTAGTCTAGCATTTACCAGGCTTATAAGATCACACAACATTTAGATTTGGGGGAGAGGGACAAACTTAATTGGCACACCTGGTCATACTTTGGAAAATGGTGTGGTTATATATGTACATGTTTCCACCACTTACATTTGTGTGATCTTGGCCAATTGCCCTGATTTTTTTTAGGCTGATTCATAAAATGGGGATAATAATACCTGTTTAGAAATGAGGACTAGATTAATTTGATGAAATAACATATAAAGAACTTCCATGATGATCAGCAGAGACAAGAGGGGGAGCTCAACTTCGATTAATTCCATTCTCTTATTCACTGTTGTCCTTTGTTCCTTTGTTATTAGGCAAATTCTCAAAAAAAAAAAAAAAGATGAGATCAATAAAAAAGAATAATGTTACTTAGCCATGTAACTATTAGAAAATGAGAAAACCTCAATTCAATATTATTATTGAATTATTGAATGTATTATCAGAAGTCCTCAATTCAATATTATTTCCCTATTCTTATCTGCTCTCATCTTAGAACGTAGTACTTTAGGATGAAAGAAAAGCACAGAAACAATATTATTTCCCTATTCTCATCTGCTCTCATCTTACTATGGTGGTTAGAAGAGCTAAGAAGATATCAAACTATTCTTCTGTGGAATATTTGCTTTCTGATGGACTTACTCTCTGAGGAAAACATTGGATGTCTCATGTCTCTCTGGAATTTGCCTATGTGAACAGTGACTCCTTTTTCCATTTGTTCTCTCTCCCTCTGGTTGTTTTGATTTCAGCTCCATGTTTTGTGTAGCTCACCCATCTCCTCTAGGCAACAGGGTTCTGCTTTCAACATTCTGGAAATAAACAAAATGAAGGAAAAATCTTAAGGCAGTTGTGCTGAGGAGTAGGAGGGATGAGTTGTCGTGATAGAAGTGACAGCAGCTACTTGAAAATACAGCTGGATGGACTGTGTGGGTTAATAAAGAGTACACAATGACACACATGTACACAGGTACATATTCTTACTGCAGTGCCAGGCAGTGGCTCTTGTGTGGCAGACCTTGGTGTGTATGCAAAAGACAGCTAAGACATATGGGTGTATGTGGCTGCATTAAAGAAAGATGGGGTCTGTGAAGGTGGCATCTGGGTCCCCAATTTGTTTGTACCACTTGTTAAGGCAAAGATTTCATATGTGCAATGATGGAGAGAGTAGTAAAGAACAAGGAGGTATACACAAGGCAACACATAATCTTATGCATAGCTGTATCTCTTTCAAGTATACAGATTTACATACATATTTTCCCTTTATTTCCTTTTAATTGTGTCATTCTCCCTACCTTCTTTTTTCAAAAATTTGTTATTTGTGAATTTAATTCACAGAATGTTTGTAATATGTGAAGATTTTGCTTCTACCTCAAACCCTTATAAAAACTACAAAAGATGTTACAGCCTCTGTATGACATTAAAGATCAAAGAGGAATTTGCTGTGGAAATACTTTGTTAGGTAATAAAATATAAAATTATCAATACTCTATTTTTAACTATAAAAATGACATGATCATTTTTTTCTTTTATTCCCATTGTTAATGGGAGATAACACATGAAGTGGTTGCTGTGGGAAGGCAAGGAATCATTTAAAAATGACTTATTTTCACTCTTCTTGAATATGTACTCTTCCAAAATTTCATTTGTGTGTGTATACATATAAAAAATTCTGAGATTTTGCAACCTAACAGGCTTCAATATTAATTAATTTTTATTTATTTGTGATCTTGAGCTAATTTTTCTAGCCTCCTGAAGACAATTTTTTTTATTCATAAAAGAGATAGCAATAGAACATACTGTATTAGTTCACTTTTGCTGCATAACAAATACCCCCAGAACATAGTGCTTTAGGATGAAAGAAAAGCACAGAAACATTTATCTCCCAGTAGGCTAGGCATTTGGGAGCAGTTTAGCCTGATAGTTCTGACTCAGGTTGTTGCATGAGGTTTCACTCAAGATGTTGGCTGGGTCCAACATTGATATCTAAGGCTTGATGATCTGATAATTCCCATGTATGATTAGTTGGTACTGGCTGTTAGCAGGTTGACTCAGTTCTTCATATTGTAGACTTTTCCTTAGAGAAGATTGAGCATACCTACAATAATATGGCTGCTAGATTTCTCCAGAGAAAATAATCCAAGAGAGAACAAGGTAGCATCTGCAATATATTTTGTGATTAAGCCTCAGAAGTCACAAATCCCTTTTTCTACAATATTCTACTTGTTATCCAGTTTTCCCTGTTTAGTGTGTATATGAATATCAGAAGTCAAGGATCCATGGAAGCCATCTTGGTGGCTGGCTACTACATCAATCCCTTTGGATTGTGATAGGATTATCTGAGTTGATACACATAAGTACTTAGCCTGGAACACACCGAGCACATTTGAAGAACTAATTAAATGCTTAAATTAAATTTTAATCACTATCATTGTTAATTCACTGAAAGTAATTTAAAAGTTAATGTACAATTTCTGTTTAAGATTTTGAAAATGTAAGAAAGAGAAAAAAATTAATTCAATAGAAATACCTACTTTTCATTTACTTCCATCTCTCTTACCTAGAATAGTATAAACATAGTACATACAATGATATTTTTCAGAATAAAATATTAGAATTCTCATAGCTGTGATCCTTTTAAAATTTTATCTATTCTAATTAAATACACATGACAGCAGAATGCATTTTGATTCATTGTACAAAAATGGAGCACAATTCTTCATTTGTCTGGTTGTAAATGATATAAAGTCACACCGTATATGCAGTCATACATGTACCTAGGGCAATGATGTCCATCTCATTCCACCATTTTTCCTGCCTCCATGTCCCTTCCCCTTTGATAAAAGTTCCTCCATTCTTCCCATGCCTCCTCGCCATTATAGGTCAGCACCAATTTATCAGAGAGAACATTTGGCCTTTGGTTTTTGGGGGATTTGATTACTTCACTTAGCATGATGTTCTCTAATGCCACCCATTTACCTGCAAATGCCATAATTTTATCCTCTTTTAATGCCGAGTAATATTCCATTGTGTATATATACCACAGTTTCTTTATCTATTCATCTATTGAAGGGCATCTAGGTTGGTTCCACAGTTTAGCTATTGTGAATTGAGCTGCTATAAACATTGAAGTGGCTGTGTCACTGTAGTATGCTGCTTTTAAGTCTTTTGGTTATAGACCAAGGAGTAGGATAGCTGGGTCAAATGGTAGGTCCACTTCAAGTTTTCTAAGGAATCTCCATACTACTTTCCAGATTGGCTGCACCAATTTGCAGTACCATCAGCAATGTATGAGTGTGCCTTTTCTCCCACATCCTCACCAACACTTACTGTTGTTTGTGTTCTTGATAACTGCCATTCTTACTAGTGTGAGGGGAAATCCTAGAGTAGTTTTGATTTGCATTTCTCTAATTACTAGAGATGCTGAACCGTTTTTCATATATTTGTTGATGGATTGCATATCTTCTGAGAAGTGTCTGTTCAGCTCCTTAGTCCATTTATTGATTGGGTTGTTTTTTTTTTTTTTGGTGTTAAGTTTCTCGAGTTCTTTATATTTCCTGGAGATTAGTGTTCTATCTGAGGTGTGTGTGGCAAAAATTTGCTACCAGAATGTAGGCTCTCTGTTCACGTCATTTATTGTTTCTTCACTGAGAAGCCTTTAGTTTGAATTCATCCCATTTATTGATTCTTGATTTTATTTCTTGTGCTTTAGGAGTCCTGTTAATGAAGTCAGGGCCTAATCCAAAGTGAAGAAAATTTGGACATGCTTTTTTCCTCTATTAGGCACAGGTTCTTTGGGTCTAATTCCTAGGTCTTTGAACCACTTTGAATTATGTTTTGTGCATGGTGAGAGATAGGGATTTAGTTTCATTTTGCTGCATATGGATTTTCAGTTTTCCCAGCATCATTTGTTGAAGAGTCTATCTTTTCTTCAATGTATGTTTTTGGTGCCTTTGTCCAGTATGAGATAACTGTATTTATGTGGGTTTGTCTCTGAGTCTTCTATTCTGTACCATTGGTCTACATGTCTATTTTGGTGCCAGTCCATGCCATTTTTGTTACTATAGCTTTGTGGTTTAAAGTCTGGTATTGTGATGTCTCCTGCTTCACTCTTCCTGCTAAGGATTGCTTTGCCTATTCTGGATCTTGTATTCTTCCAAACGAATTTCATTATTGTCTTTTCTTTTTCTACAAGGAATGACGTTGGGATTTTAATTGGAATTGCATTGAATCTGTATAGCACTTTGGGTAGTATGGCCATTTTGACAATATTGATTCTGCCTATCCAAGAGCATGGGAGATCTTTCCATCTTCTAAGGTCTTCTTCAATTTCTTTCTTTAGTGTTCTATAGTTTTCATTGTAAATTTCTTTCATCTGTTTTGTTAAATTGATTCCCAAGTATTTTATTTTATTTTATTTTTTTGTGGCTATTGTGAATGGGGTTTTATCCTAATTTCTCTTTCAGAGGATTCATCAATGATGTATGGGAATGCATTTGATTTATGGGTATTAATTTTATATCCTACTACTTTGCTGAATTCATTTATTAATTCTATAAGTTTTCTGGTGGATTTTTTTGGATCCTCTAAGTATAGAATGATGTCATCAGCAAATAAAGATCGTTTGAGTTCTTTTTTCCTATTCATAACTCTTTAATTTCTTTTGTCTGTCTAATTGCTCTGGCTAGATTTTCAAGGACTATGTTGAATACAAGTGGTGAAAGAGGACCTCCTTGTCTAGTTCCCATTTTTAGAGGGGATACTTATCGTCGCCCGCCGGCAGGAGACAATAATCACGCCGTTGTTCTCAGAAAGCAATCTTTATTTTGTTGAGCGCTCTTCTTGCCTTCCTTGGTTCTCTTTTGTTCTCTCCCATTCTTCCCCCCAGCCTCCTTCTATATACTTTTCATACAGCAGGAAGTATTACAGAGCAGAATTACAACCAATTAGCAGGAATAGCATTATCAAGCATGAGGGGAATGTATGAGCAGAATACAGGCATGTATCAGAGCAGGCAATGCCCACAAGCCAAGCATGCACAGTGATGTTACCGCCAGCCAATGCTGTGCACTTCCTTAAGTTGTCCACCTGTTTACTGCAAGTTTCTGGCAAATAGCCAGGTCACCATCTTGAAAGGGCGGGGCAGCTCCCGGGCCCAGAGAGCCTGCCCCCAACAGATACTTCCAATTTTTCTCCATTTAGGATGATGTTGGCCTTGGGTTTAGCATAGATAGCTTTGTAGGAGCATTTCCCATACCTTCAACCCCTCTCCTTCCTCTTTCCCCATTCTATCCTAATGGACTGCGCACCTGATCCAGAGCGGTACTCCACTGGTTGTAACCTCAAGGACATGATTGGTCCAAGGACCATTCTTAAGCTGTTAAACTTCCTGGAATAAATGGGTTTTGCATCTTTCTCTGGCAGGATAGTCTTACCAGCCCCCAGGGTTTGGGTGAAGAGACTCTGCAACCAACCACACCATACTTCATCCTGTGGGACCCCATTTTGTCCTTCCCGAGGACCCCTTTTTGTCCCCCCAACTTGTCAGCAAACCCACGCAAGGCACGACATAAAACAACATAGCTTTTACAATGTTGAGGTATATTCTTATCATATCCAGTTTTTCTAGTGTTTTGAACATGAAAGGGTACTGTATTTTGTCAAATGCTTTCTCTGCATCAATTGATAAAATCATATGATTCTTATCTTTAAGTTTATTGATGTGATGGATTACATTTATTGATTTCCATATGTTGAACCAACCTTGTGTCCCTGGAATGAACCCCACTTGATCATGGTATACTATATTTAATATGTTTTTGTATGCAATTTGCCACAATTTTATTGATAATTTTTGCATGTATGTTCATCAGAGATATGGTTCTGAAATTTTTTCTTTGATATGTCTTTTATTCTGTCTGGTTTTGTTATCAGGGTGATCCTAGCCTCATAGAATGAGTTTGAAAGGGTTCCCTCCTTTTCTATTTCATGGACTAATTTGAAGAAAATTGGTATTAATTCTTCTTTGTAGGTCTTGTAGAACTCGGCAGAGTATCTGCTCAATCCCAGGCTTTTCTTAGTTGGTAGGCTTTTGATGGCATCTTCTATTTTCCTTTCTTGAAATTCATCTGTTTAAGTTGTGTATGTCCTCCTGGTTCAGTTTGGGAAGGTCATGTGCCTCTAGAAATTTGTCAGTGTCTTCAAGGTTTTCTATTTTACTGGAGTATAAATTTTCAAAATAGTTTCTAATTATCTTCTGTATTTTAATATTGTCTGTCATATTTTCTTTTTCATGACAAAATTTATTAATTTGAATTTTCTCTGTCCTTCTTTTTCTTAGGGCTGCTAAGCCTTTGTCAATGTTATTTATTTTTACAAAGAACTAGCTTTTTGTTCTTCTATTTTTGTAATTGTTTTTTCTTTTTTCAGTTTCAATTTTATTTTTATTTTCAGCCCTGATTTTAATTATTTCCTGTCTTCTATTTCTTTAGGTGTTGGTTTGTTCCTCTTTTTCTAGGGCTTTGAGATATAGTTTCAGGTCATTTATTTGTTGACTTTTTCTTCTTTTAATGAATTAGTGTAATGCAATGAACTTTCCTCTTAGCACTGCCTTCATAGTGTTCTAGAGATTTTCATATGTTGTATCAGAGTTCTCATTTACCTGTAAGAATTTTGTTATCTCCTCCCTGATGTCCTCTGTTATGCATGCATCATTTAATAGCATATTATTTAATCTCTAGTTGTTGGAGTAGTTTCTATTTTTTATTTTATCATTGACTTCTAATTTTGTTCCATTATGTTCTTATAGAATGCTGGGTAGTATTCATTAATTTATTATTAATTATGTATTTACTCAGTCATGCTTTGTGGTATAACATATGTTCTATTCTGGAAAAGCATCCATGTGCTGCTGAGAAAAAAGTGTATTTGCTCATTGATGGATGGAATACTCTATATATGTCTGTTAACTCTAAATTATTGATTGTTTTATTGAGTTTTATAGTTTTTTTGTTTAGTTTTTGTTTGGAAAATATATGCAGTGCTGAGAGAAATGTGTTAAAGTTATCCAATATTATTGTGTTGTAGTCTATTAGATTCTTGTAGTTAAGATGGGTTTGTTTGAAATACATAGATGCCCCATTGTTTGGGGCATAGATATTTAGGATTATTATGTCTTGTTGACATATGATTCTCTTTAGCAGTATGGAATGATCTTATTTATCCCTTTCCACTAACTTTTTTTTCAAACTTTTGTTTGAAGTCCACTGTATCTGATAGTGTTGTTCTTCTCTTTGCAGATTTTCATTGTTGTTTTTCATTTCCTCCTCATGGAATATTTTGCCTAGAATGCTCTGTAGTACAAGCTTTCTCCTTGTCAATTCTTTTTACTTTTGTTTATCATAAAAGGTTTTTATTTCATCATCAAATCTGAAGCTTAATTTTTCTGTATATGAGTCTCAGTTGGCATCCATTTTCTTTCACAGCTTCGTATATGTTGTTCCAGGATCTCCTGGCTTTGAAGGTCTGTGTTGAAAAATCTGCTGAAATCCAAATTGGTCTCCCCTTGAATGTAATCTGCTTCCTCTCTCTTGTGGCCTTTAAAATTCTATCCTTATTCTGTATGGTGGGCATTTTCATTATAATGTGCCCTCATGTAGATCTATTGTAATTGTGTACATTTGGTGTCCTGTAAGCCTCTTGTATTTGGTTTTCCAATTCATTCTTCCTGTTTGGGAAATTTTCTGATATTATTTCATTGAATAGGTTATGCATGCCTTTGGTTCAAAACTCTGTGCCTTTCTCTATCCTGATAAATCTTAGATTTGGCATTTTGATGCTATCCCATAATTCTTGAATGTTCTCTTCATGGTTTCTTACCATGTTCTTTCTTCACTGTGTGTTCAACTTTGTTTTCAAGATTCTGTATTTTGTCTTCATTACCTAAGGTTTTGTCTTCCAAGTGATGTAGTCTGTTGGTGATACTTTCTATTTAGTTTTTTATTTGGTTTATTTTTTCCTTTATTTCAAGGATTGCTGATTGTTTCTTTTTTTAGAATCTCTATCTTTTTCTTGAAGGTATATTTTGCTACCTGTATTTGCTCCCTTATCTTTTTGTTGGTGTGATCAATGGTTGCCTGTATTTGCTCTCTTATCTCTTTGTTGGAGCCATCAATTTTTCCCTGTTTGCTCACTTAAGTCATTGTTTAATTCGTAGGTCATCTTAGTTATGTACATTCTGAATTCTTTCTCTGACATTTCATCAACTGTGCTGCCAATGGATTCTATTATTGTAGTATCTTGGTTTGTTTGGGGCACTTTCTTCCTTTGTTTTTTTCCTGTTGATTATGTATCTTCCTTTCTTGCAGAGCAGATCTGAGGTATTGCAGTTTCTACCCTCTAATCTTGTAGTGATGCTGCAGATTACCTGTACCTCACCTTTGTGTTTGCTTCTATTCCCCGGCAGATGTCCTAAGATGGACGCTACTGCAACTAAAGATGGTGGGACGGTAGAGGAGGTTACTCAAGATAGCACTGTGGATAGCCCAAGATGGATGCAACCACTTTCTGAGATGGGGTGAGGCTAAAAGGGTGGGACTTGCAATGGCTTTGGGCTGCCTGTTCAGAAATGTAGCATTGTGGCAGGCGGTGCTGTGGCAGGCAGCAGCATCCAGGCCCTGTCTGTTGTTCCAAGTTGAAAGCTACTATATGGGGAGGGCTATGAAGGTGGCTGCATTGTCCCAAGATGGATGCAGGCCAAGGAGTGATGCATTGATTAATATTGATAAATGGGGAGCCACAGCATCGATCTCCACTCTGTGCAGGGGCAGTCTTGGGCCTGGGCTCTCACACAGGTTGGTGGGGTCAGTCCTGGGCCTGATCTGGGCCTGAGCTCTCACACAGGTTGTCAGGGCTGGGCCTGGACCTGGGTCTGGGCTCCTGCATGGATTGCTGGAGCTCCTTTTACATGGTTCTTTTCTTTTCTTTTCTTTTTATTTTCCATCCTTCTCCCTTCCTCCTTCCTTCCCTCCTTCTCTTTGTCTTTCTCCCTCTCCCTCCTCTCCTCTCTTTTTCTCTCTTTCTTTCCTTCTTTCCATACCAGGGAATGAACCCAGAGGTGCTTAACCACTGTGTCACATCCCCAGCCCTTTTTTATTTTTTATTTTTATTTTGAGACAAGTATCACTAAGTTGCTTAGGCTACCTCAAACTTGTGATTCTCCTGTCTTAGCCTCCTGAGTCACTGGGATTATAGGTAAGTGTTACCATGCCGGGCTTACATAGCTATTTGAAAAAGGTTTTACTAATTAAAAATTTCAGTATCCCACAGTAGAATCTCATATCTAGTTTACGTGGTTCTTCTGAGATTATAAATAAAAAATAGGTTAAAAACAAATTCTTTCTAATACCACAAATATTCTTCAGTGCTGTAGCAGTTCATTAATTCATGTTCTTCTGAATGCAATTAGTGTTTCATTAAATAGTCTATCAAGCTCATTCCTAACAGTGGAATAATATTTCAAATGCAAAGCTTTGTTGGAGAAGAAAGTTATATATTTTTATTTATAACATCTGTACTCTAATAGAGAATTCTTAGAGCAAAGTTTCTTAAAGTGTGGTCTGTGTGTCACCTATATTAGAGTAAACTGTGGAATATGTTAAAAAATACAAATTTCTGGGTCCCACCCCAGACCTTCATAGAAAGAATCTGTAGACTCAGAATTCAGAAAGTTTAACAAGAGCCCCAAGTGAGTCTTAGGCATACTAATATTTCATTAAAAACTACTTCAAACTATTTAAGTTGTTGTACATCAAATAGATAGTCAGTCTTTCTCTGACATGTATTCATTCATGGTGTCATGAATAGATGACACTAATGAATGAACTCCATTTAAAAAAAACCAAGTAATATACCATTTAAAAGTCATTTTAGCATGCTAACTACTAAGTGGAGTTGCTTTTTACACACCAGAATTCTATTCAACCAAATCAAGATGACCGTTCCCTTGATAAAAAAATATTATGGTTTGAATATGAGGTATCCATCTAAAGCCCTGGTTAATGCAAGAATATTCAGAGGTGAAATAACCTGATTATGAGAGCTTCAAATGAATCAGACCATCCTAGTTTGTATGGACTAACTGGGTGGTAAACACTGTAGGCATGTAAAGTGGGACTGGATGAGGCGGGTCACTGGAAGCATACCCTAGAAGGCTGCATCCTCATTGGAGTGCTTTTCTTCCCTTCTCTTTTCTGCTTTCTGTCCTTGCCATGAGCTGAGCAGCTTTCCTTTGCTGGGTCCTTCCTCCTTGATGCCTCTCCTTGGGCCCAGAGAAAGAGTTGGTTTTCTATGGACTGAGGCCTCTAAAATCTTGAGACCCAAATAAATTTTCCCTCCTCTAAGTTATTGTTGTATGTATTGGTCACAGTGATGAATAGCTAAATAAAGCAATAACAAAACCTCTTATTATCCCTTGTCATAACAGTCAGAATGATAAAGGACAGACAGTCATAGATGGTGGGAACATGAAGTTAAGGGAATAATTCCATAAAATGGGCCCACTATGCTGACCCCCACATTTCTTTTCTTTTCTTTTTTTCTTTTTGTTTTTTTGGTTTTTTTTTTTTGTTACTAGAGATTGAATTCAGGGGCACTTGACCACTGAGCCATATCCCCAGCCCTATATTGTGTTTTATGTAGAAACGGTCTCACTGAGTTGCTTAGCACCTCGCCGTTGCTGAGGCTGGCTTTGAACTTGCAATTCTCTTGTCTCAGCCTCCCTAAGTGCTGGTATTACAGGCTTAGCACCACCGCGCCCAGCTCCCACATTTATTTTCTAAGGAGCAATTTACCTGCAGGCCTGCCTGGCTTAAGTTGGCAAGACTTGTTACATTCCCCAACAAACTACTTGTTATCTGCAGGAGGAATGCAGTCCCCAAAATGCCAATAAGAATGCAAGTTACCTAACTGAGTGTGAGGGAACTTTTGTGATCCTTACACTGACCAGATCCTAGAACTCAGAGAGATAAGAATAATTTTTCTGAACTGGGATTGTGGCTCAGTGGTAGAGCACTTGCCTGTCATGTGTGAGGCACTGGGTTCGATTCTCAGCACCACATAAAAAGAAAATAAACAAATAAAATAAAGGTATTGCATCCATCTATAACTAATAAAAATATTTTTTTAAAAAAGAATAATTTTTCTGAACCATAAAATCTATAAGAATAGGTTCCAATTAGAACTGGTCAGTATGGGCCAAAGTGACCTAGAGTTGTCATGGCAGTGGAGACTTGAAAGTGTGATGTTCCACTGTCTATCAGAAGTCAACAGGTGGATCTGGATAGGACTTCCTGGAAACTTCCCTGGGACCCCCAATAAAGGTGGAAAGCAGGAGAGGCACACTGTCCTTCTCCTCTCTGAAAGGACTCACCCTCTCCTGTTAGCGTGTCCCCTTTCTCCTTTTCTATTACTTCTAACAAATTCATGCCTCTTGCTGAATGACATGTCTGAAATCTTTCTGACTTGATTGCAAGAATTAAGGTTTGAAGGAGGGTCTTCATGGTGCTTTAGTTTCACTGAAAACCACAGCCCTGTAACAAAGATGTAATACAATTTAAAAAGAATACCCTGTGACAAGACACCCAGCAATTTCATCCTCAAATTTCTCCAGAGGCATGCAGAAAGTCTCCAGAAGCTACTTCACATATGACCCCATGGGTTCTTATGTGGCCTCATCTCCTTCAGGCTTGCATTACTATTGTTCTGACACTATCTGTGTCTTAGATTTCTGCTTTCTCACTACTGATAGGGGAAGGTATCCAGAATGCTGTGGTTTCCTGCTCCCCTCTTCCCAAACCCAGGAGTTCAGTCTAACTTTCATGGTTCAAATTCCAATAGTCAGCCCTACCAGCCAGGAATACTTTCTTTAAGTAGACATGTGTTTTCTTCTGCATCTGAGGCTTTAAATAGATCTACATTTCACACTCTATGACTTGACAGAGATTGAAGTAATGTGGTTCTCATTACTAATGTGGTTCTCATTTGGTCATCTTCTCCTGTCCAAAGAAATCGGTCACAAGTTATTCACGGTGGAGTTGAAGAGATTGAACAAGGGCCTGATGAAACTCAATTTTCTTTTTTCTTACAAAGGTTCTTCAACTTCACATGAAGTTTGTTGAACTCAACATTCTTCCCAATAGGCTTAGATTGATTCCTCACAGGAGGTTTTAATAGGATGCTTTCATTAGGTCAATAGTGACCTCAGGGTCACTGGGGCTTTCTGTCCTCATGCTCTGTCACCTACAGTTTATTGGCTTATTCTCACACTGGTTATCTCCATGGTCACAGGATAACAACAACAGAGCCAAACATCAACTACAGACCGACAATCAAAAGAAGATGGGCTATCACTTCCTGCATGTCTTGTTCACTACTGAGGAAGACTTTTATTAGTAGAGAGGAAAAGAGGCAATCAAGAATGGCTACTGTAAGACTTATGGTCCTTCATGATGACAAACTCTGGAAGATGGAGTTAATTATGTCCAAATCTCTGGCATGTTTATCATCCCTAGATTCCCACTCAGAAAAGCCAGAGCAAGTTCTCAGTTCTCTTGCCTTGCAATAATGAGGAATTATGTAATTTTCCATTAGTTATCATCTACAATGTCTGTTTTCTCAATCAATTTCTAACTACCCCTGCTTTTTTTGTGTAAAAAAAAAAAAATCTAAGAACATTCAACAGCTTTTCAGATGGATACATCTAACATGTGGGGTTAATAATAAAACAAGATTTAAACAAATCACTGATATTTGATATCTTTTAGGGTTTGTGAATCACTTCAGGTCTGCTGACCAGGACTCTCTTACCTTTCACAAATAATCCAGTACTTCAATGGTGTAAGTAGCATGAGCCACCAACATGGCCTCATTTCAAATGAAAAGAAGGGAAGGAAGCAAAAGAACAACTGCAAGCCACCATTAAAGTTAATTAGAACAAAGTGTCAGAAACAGAAATTTGAAAATTTCCTTGATGTTTACTCTAAAACCCACTTTCTCCACAGCTTCTATGTGCTTCTTTATTTAGTTTTATTTCTAGGACTTGCATTCACAGCAGCAGATGTGGGAGCAAAAATGAAATCAGAAGGACTTTGGTATTCTGGAGTAAATTGCTCTCTACTGCATTAGGGAGAGAGAACAGATTGTAGCTAGGATAAGAGCAGTGTAAATAATTTTAAGTGTGCAATAGCACACAGCATCGATTTGAATGACCTGGTAACTTGGCATCATCCCAGGCAATTATTTCCTAAGCAGGATTTATGTCCCGTGTTGTCAAAAAGCAGTCCAAACCTTGGATACAGATATATGTTTAGATATATGTTTAGAAGTTGCTCTTCTCAATTGGAAAAGACCATTGGATTACTCTGTTATAAAAAGCAAAAAAGCCATTTTCTCTTTTTTTCTCCTTTAAATTTTATAACCCTCAATGGTATTGGGAAATAATTCACCTTTTTCCAGTCAAAAGGTAAAGATTTTAAAAATCTTTTTGAAGCTGCACATGCAGATTTATTTAGAAAGTGTCTGAAAACTATGATGCATATTTATCATTATAAATATGTAAATGAAACAAAAACCCCTACGCTTTTATTTTTAAAGATCTCCTGCATATATATCTAATACTATTCCTCAGCTTTAAGTGAAACTTCAGAAGGAATTGAAATGTTTTAGGTAATTTCCCCTCCCCTTTCTTTCTTGGGTAGTAGCAAGACTCCAATTCACATAAAGGACCACATGTTAATGTCATAGTCTCAGATTGGACAAATGCCAAGGAGCACATCAGAGTTAGTAATGAACCTTCCATTGACAACTCAGTCAGCCTTTTGACTCCACATTTTGACTCCCCACTCAGCCTGACATTATATTTCAGGACTACAGTTGGAATGCTGAGCACAATGGTTTGCACATTCTATTCTCAGGTGCTTAGATGTGTTGGGGGATTTTTCTTTTCAGCTTGTGACAATACACCTCATGAACTGAAATTTAAACTTGGTTTTAATGTGGGCAACAGATAAACTAATCAAGGGCTAATCTTACTCTTTCATTTTCTGTACATCTCTCTCAGTTATAACCTGCCAAAGCAGATCCAGATACCTGGGACATCCCCAGGTGGGCTTCTGAGCTAATTGATAACGTTTAAATCTATACTTAGATTATAGATCATAGTTTGAGAAAGAGAATGCTGGGTTCTAATACTTTGTCCTTTTAATATCCCCAGCAACATTTTTTTGTCACCATTGCTTAACACTCTTTCCTGAAAACTATTTCATGAGTGAAAACCATCTATAACCTCCTCCATACTATTTTGTTAATTGTGATGAGATAAATTTATTTCTCTGTCCCATTTCCCTTCCTTCCTGAGGATTAGACACACTGAAACTGTTCTAGCAGAAGGCAAAATTTGGCCATGCAGATCTAATAAGAAGCAGAAAATCTAGTTTTGCAAAGAAGAGATTATTTTGGCATCATAAAACCATTACATAGTCTTACCAATCCTCCATTTGCAGGGTCCTAAGTACTCCCCCTTCTTTACATTCTCCATAGTAACTGTTAAATTGTTTCAGAGACCTAAGAAGATAAGGGAAGCCCCAGGGAGAGACATCCATAGGGTTTGGATAGACCATGGCCACAGAGAAGGGTTTGAATTCCTAGTGACTTAATAGAATGGAAGTGCAAGCAATCCCGGGGGATGAGAAGTCACTCCAAAACTCTAGACCCTGTGCTCATTTATTGTATGGAAGTTGGGTTTCAAGTTGAAGAACAATTTGCACATTCTCTGTATTCTATGTGAATACTCAACTAAAAGTGAAATACTTAAAAATGAACTGTATCACTCTTTTTGTCCATTAATAAAGTAGAATTATTCTAAATTGATGCTAAGCTTCTTTGTGCTGAAAAATAGCCAAAAAAGAATGGCTGCAATGAATATATGTAAGAGGTCTTTCTTTTTCTTCCTTCCCAACTTAACCACATATCAACTTTTACATAAAGCTATTTTATTATCTCAATCCTTTCAATAGACAAAGCTCAAATAATTTATGATTTGTCTATACCCAAAGGATATGTTGGAACAGAGTATCAGATTTCTCAATTTAATTACCATACACTGTCTGGGCAATATCTACAAAATAAGACCTTCAAATGGAATAATTTGGAGCTATACCCATAAAGCTCTCTGGAAATACATAAAGAAATCCTGAACCTCCATCTCTCACCTGGATTTTTGTTTGTTTAAAAACCCAAGTTCCCTGTACCCATAGCATTAGCTATAATAATTATTTACGCTAGTTATATAAATTGTGGGGAATGAGAGGTTCAATCAGAAGAAAATTTGAGACCAAGTCTTTAAAAGTAAGAGTTGCTATTTAGTCCAACTTGTCTCCTATGCTAATATTTTATGCCACAATTGCTTCTCTGTACATAGTAAAGCAAGATCATGAACCAAAAAATAAAACAAGAAGTTAGAAGCTTTTAAAACAAAGGGCAATTTTAGAGATTAACTGGTTGAAACCCATATTTTTACAGGGAAAGAAACAGGCCCAAATCAACCATGGTTTTGTTTACTGACAATTATTTATTAAGCTCCTATTGAATATATGACACTATTCAAGGCAGTAGGAATGAAATTGTGAAGAAAATACACTGTTTCAGTCCTCATGAGAGTTACATTTAATTGAAGAATGAAGAAATTGGATTTTCTTGTTCTGGATATGATGGCAAACCCTCCAAGGGAGTCTGAGCAGACATCTGATTTATGTGAGAGGTAAGTATCGGAAAAAATCAGAAGAGGAGTTCCAGGCAGAACTAACAATATGTATAGAGACTCAGAGTGAGAAGACGCCATGTGTTTCAGAGACAGGAAGACACGTGATTGGAACTGTGAGCTATGGAGAAAGTATGTGAAATGTGATCAGAGAAATACTCAGGAATCAAACATTAGGCCTCTAAAGCTATGAAGCGAAGCCTGGAATCTCTTCTAAGTATGATAGGAAAAGATTGGCAATTGGCAGGTTTTAGAAAGGAAGATGACAGAATGCAATTCACATTTGAACTGATCATCCTAGCTGCTACTGATCATTATACAGCTGTAGGGGGTACAAGAGAGGAAACAGAAAGATTAGTCAGGAGACAGTAATGATAGTCTAGGAAATGGCTAGCAAAGGCTTGAAAACCGTAGTGATATGGGGTCAGATTTTAGGAAAATTCTGAAAATACAGCTAACAGAATTTGTTAAAGGGTTGAGGATGAAGTATGAGAAAGAGAAGAATCAAAGATGATTCCAAGCCATCTGGCCTAAGCACCTGAAAGGATGGACACACCAAGTCTTAAAATGACAACAACAACAAAAACAAAAAACAAAGCATATTTGGGCAGTGAAAGAGAAATCAAAAGTTCAACTTAGACATGTTAAACTCAAGACCTCTAACCTGTGATGTTAAGAAAGTTAAATATGAGTCTGGAGGTCAGGAAGAGTTTGGGTCTAGAGATGTAAATTGGAGAACCATCATCATTGACCTATCCAAAGTTATCCCTCGCCTACCTGAGACTTGAAGCCTAGACTTCTACCTCATTTTTTGTTCCCTATCTGTATGTACATGAATGATTTATTAAAACAAAATAGTCTTGGTAGAAACTGACAATTTTTTGAGTGTTATTTTCAGTGTGTGTATGTGCATGAATGTGTGCATACATTCAAGACAATAAATGAAAGCTGAATTTAGTAAAGGAAAATCTTAAATATAAGAAGAGACCAGCCGGGTGTGGTGGTGCACACCTGTAATCTCAGCACTTTGGGAGGCTGAGATAGGAGAATTGCAGTTCAAAGCCAGCCTCAGCAACGGCGAGGTGCTAAGCAACTCAGTGAGACCCTGTCTCTACATAAAACACAAAAAAATAGGGCTGGGGATGTGGCTCAGTGGTTGAGTACCCCTGAGTTCAATCCATGGTACCAAAAAAAAAAAAAAAAAAGAAGAGACCTAACAGTAATTACAAAATCAGTAGAATTCTGTGAACTACAAGACAAAAATAAAAACCATCAACTAGCTATAACATTCCAACTAAGATTTAAATACAGAGAAATAAAATATTAGTTGGAGTTTTTTTGTTTTTTGTTTTTGTTTTTGTTTTTGTGGTTTTGGGTACCAGGGATTGAACCCAGGGGTGCTTAACCACTGAGCCACATCCCAGCTCACTTGGTATTTTATTTAGAGACAGGGTCACGTTCAATTGTTTAGGGCCTCCTTGCTAAGTTGCTGAGGCTGGCATTGAACTCGCAATCCTCTTGCCTCAGGCTCTCGAGCTGCTGGGATTACAGGCGTGTGCCACTGCACCTGGCTTAGTTGGAGATTTTTAGCAAACCATGACGCTGGGAAAGTTGAGTTAGAGAAGCAAAATCAGCGTCAACTATTGTCAAGATCATGGATGATTTTATGTAATAAGTAATATATCATCAAAGTGTACCTGGAATACATTGCAGCCTACCATTCCTAGGTGGGTTGTTTCATTTAACCCCAGTTATTAAGAGAAGAAGCTGCTGGAGATGCCATGGAACAGCTAGGGTCCTGGGTGAAATCATCATGGGAAGAACTGCTATGTGTCAAGTCAAAGGTCAAAGAAAGGAAAAGGAGCCCTAGAACAATATGTGAAGTATTGGGAAGAATATCTAATGGTTTGTGTCTAAATCAAAGGATTTGAAGTCTTATTGAATATGCCTGTTTACTGGCAAGTAAGTTCCAAGAGATCATATTTGTTCAAGGATCAGTATCATGGTAGTGTTTTTAGAAAGCTAAACTGGTTGCAAAGGAGAAAGAGTGTTTTCTAATGTGCAGAAAATCCTAGCCTGGGATTGCCTAATGGCACCACTAGATGGATAACTTCATTTTATGAGTTACACTACTTAGTTCTGAAAAAGTGTAACTGGGTGAGAGAAGTAGGTGACACTGGTAGGGTGTTATGAACAGTTTCAGAGATTTGGACTACATGAAACAGCATGAGACAGGCAAGACAGGTAAGATCATTTCTGTTTTTCAGATGAGGAAGCAGATATTCAATAAATGGTGGTAATAGTATTCAATGCAGGGACTTTATTTAGAGCCCGTGCTGAGGAAAAGCATGTCAGTTCCACAGTCAACTTGGAGAAATAGCATCAAGCATTGCAGGAAGCCAAAGCTGCTGTCAATTGCCCTCCTCCCCCTCAGCCACAGATATATTTAAACCAAGTAATAATAAAACAAACTGGCAGCTGGCACTTCCATAGTGCCAACACTGGAGCCCCCTCACAGGAAAACTTTTTCTAGACAGAGCTTTTCATTTCTCTTTTTACTTTTCATTTGCTGTTTACTTTAAAGTTACATTTTCTAACTAAGTAAAACACTTTAAAGTAAAAATTTGAGATGAACTGAACCAAATTGTAAACAAAAACACAACTTGAATAATGTGCAGGTTTTAAACTTTTTTTAAAAAAAATTATGCCTTCCTGGCATCTGCCTGCATGATGTGACCCAAAATACTCAGTCTCACATATACCAGTACACCAGCCCCTCTATGTGTCCAGACCTTAAGATAGCAATTGGCAAGAAAATTGACACATTATTTATACTTTAAAAACAATGATAATGATGCTCATTTCTTGACTGCCTAGCATATCATATTCACTGAATGCATGTTAGTCTTCCACAAAATCTGGAGAGTACAACTATTCACATTTCACAAATTAGAAACCTGAAACTTAGAAAAAGGTAACCTGTTCAAGGACAAACAACTTGCAACTTCCAATATAACCCACCTTTTGCCTATGTTGTTCTAGTTTCTCTGAACTTCTAAAAATAGCTGGTGTGCTTCCTTCTGTGGGAGACAAATTGAATTTCTGTTGCTTTAGGAAAAGCACAATCTAAACTGCTTCCTACCCAGAAATGTAGCATAGAATGTACATATCCTCTTTAATTCCTTGAGAGCGAGTGTGGGCAAGAGCATCCCACAATTGGTGCCAACTGTTAGAGCTCATGTGATCAAATCTGCTGTTTCCTGGGTGACTGCACAGTCTCAGAACCGTCTGAAACTACTTTCCTCTCTTCATCTGTAAAATGAGAACTATGCAAAATGCCCTACTCACTTTTCTGGGTTACTGTTAAGTGTATAAATGAATGAAAATACCTTGTTGATTCCAAATCTCTCTGCAAATGGAGTTGGTATAATTTTCTTCTTCTAAAAGAGATGTTGCCAAAATTTTTGGCATACTCATATCCAGCCATGGTATAAACTACTCAAAGAGTTTACTCACCACTCCTTCTCACTTCTAATAGCTGTACAGCAAAGGAAATGGAAATGCGTTTGTGCAGCAGAAGCCACAAAGAAGGGATCATGCTTTTGCTGAATTATAAGGAGGGACTGAATCTACTGGTGCTGCCAACATGTGCCAAATGTGTCTCTCAGCTTGCTCCATCAGTAACAGGTGCTCACAGGCTGGCAAGGAGGGAGAGTGAGCCTCCCCCCCAATTTGCCTGTCTTTCACTTGTCAAGGGGTTTGACAGGCATTTTGCAGTTCTCTGTCACACAGTTCTAAGCGTGGCTGCACAGCATGCTGCTTAAAGCAACCCAAGTCAAGGGACTCTGAGAATGCCGTCTTAAGAGTTTCTGTTTGATGACATGCCCAAAGTGTTGGTAGCCCTTCCTCTTGACATACGTCTGCTTCATTCATCCTCCTGATGAGTAGGCATATAGGTTAAAAGTTTATCCACTGGTGAGTGTACTTTGCTTTGGGTTAAATGTCAGATTTGACTTTTGTCCCTGTTTAAGGGCTAAAATGTCCTTTCTCTTTGCTTCCAGGTACCCTGTATATAATTCTTATCGATATCACAATTATCTTTTTTAGTGTCCATCTCCCCAACTAGACTCTCAGCTTCTTGGAGCAAGGGCTCTACAATACTCCAACACACTTAGCAGAGTGCCTGGTAATTTTAGACACATTAAAAGTTTCAATAGTTTGAGCAGAGAGCAATTTGTGAATTGGGCAGTGCCAAACCACAAGTGACTTGGATTCCACCAAAGAGCCAAGTGGGGCAAACTTTATTAAGGTGTTCAGGGCAGCATGGCAAAATATTTGATTAGAGTGGAAAGTCCCTAAATAGAAGTAATTGACAGTTCCTGATTGGTTAAGTTTCATTTTCCTGAGATGTGACCATTCACACACTGATTTTTAATGTAAGAACTCAAGGTGCTAAAGTTGTCTCAGCCTAATGCCCTTCTGATTATCTTAACACTGGTATATAACAGGAGCTAATAAATGTACATTGAATGAAATCTGAATACAATGTATCTAGGTACCTGACAATTGTTGTTTCATTGGGGTAAATGAGGCCAGCTTTCTCCATGTTATCGAAAATGTTTTGGTGATATTGTGCTTAGAATCTAGGGTGTTGGCTTAGACTTGTAGGGCTTAATGGCTACTTCTGTAGTTGACCAGTATAGTGATGAAGTCACTGAACTCCACATATAAGTGCACGTCATTTTTTAAAGATATATCATCAAATACCTCTAGGCTCAGAGCAGAAGGTACGTTTCTACTGCTCTGCTTTGACCACAACTGATATACTATCTTTTCCTTTGCTGGAGCTTATTGTCATTCTAGACACAGCCTGCATAACAGTGTTTAATTCACATCACTAAGCCAGTATTATGCAGGGTGAAACAGAAGGAAGGATTTTCCTACTTCGGTTCTTTGGGGATAGAAAGGGACACCCTCCCTGTGTAGGAGGGTACCACCACCACCATTAGCAGCAGCAATCACAACCACAACCGTTCCTTCAACTTCCCATTATTTTTTAATGCCTGGGCAGTTATGCAGGTTAGAAGAGGATAATCACATTTCATGCTTCAGGCCCCTGATCTGATCATGAAAGGGTCAGGAAAGAACTCTTCCCCTCCCTATGGAATTGTTTGATTGGTCAGGTGCACTAATTGGGGTGAGAGGTTGCTAAATTCCTGTGAAGCATCAAGGACTTGCAGCTGCAAGATGCTAGGGGGTGGACTTGCTGGAGCAATGGTCAAAGTAGCCTCACAGTGTTATTGCAGACAGTGCTACTTTGTCTTTTTCTTTCTCAATTCATCTTTGCTATCTCTGTCTTTTGGAATAAATACAGTACATTTTCCTTAAACAAAGGTTATGGGAATAGAGAATCTTAGTGCTGAAAAGGAATTTAGAAATTACCTAGTCTGATCATCTGAATTGACAGAGGCTAAAATTTGTGTTCTAATATGATAAGCAACCTGTCCAAAAGCATATTAGAGTATCAAGGCTTCTATCAAATGTTCTTTCCATTGCCTTATAGTTGAGATGTACAATACAAGGTCAGTTATGTCCCCCTAAACTTAATGTCATCCCTGGAGGGTTTGTTAAAATATACATAGGTAGGCTCCACCCTCAAAACTTCTGATTCAGTAGTAAATGTGGCAAGGGGTGAGAATCTGCATTTTGAATCAGTTTGTGGGTGATGCTGGTGATACTAGTAGGGACAAAACCTTGGGAAACAGAGATACCAATAGTTTTTCAATCTTTTATTCATTCATCAAATATTTATTGAACACCAATCGCCTTGCATGTTTGGTGCTAGGAATGGGGAGGACAGCATGAAGATGACCAAAGCAGTTCTTTTCTTTATTTTTTTTTTTTGCTGTTTTTTTAAAAATTAATTAATTACTAATTAAAGTGCATTTCAAGTCATAGTACATATAGAGAGCTCAATTTTTCCATCTCTCTGGTTGTAAACCAGATAGAGTCACACCATTTGTGTCTTCATACATGCACCTAGGGTAGTGATGACCATCTCATTCTTTTCTTGAGGAGTTTACAATCAGTAGGGAAGGACAGATGCATATTATCAGGAAATCTTTTAAATCAGTGATAGAGGGGCTGCGATTGTGGCTCAGTGGTAGAGCACTTGTCTCGCATGCGTGAGGCACTGGGTTTGATCCTCAGCACCACATAAAAATAAATAAAACAAAGACATTGTGTCCATCTACAACTAAAAAAAAATTTAAAAAATCAGTGATAGAAGTCAGGATAGTGTTAATGGTTGCATCGCCCTGAAGGTAATGAAAGAGAGACTTTTCAGTGAAGGATTCACAGAAGAGGTGATATTTGGGCTGAATCTTGAAGGACAAGTGGGATATGCAGAAGTTCATCCAAAATAGGGGGCAGAGGGAGAGAGAGAAAGAAAGAAAGGAAAAAGGTAGAGAGATTCTGTTAAGAGAAGAACGATCAGTGGACTAGCTGAAGGGTATTGAGGGGGAAGGAGGAAGGAAAGGAGAAGGGAAGAACTGTGTAATGGATCTAACCTAACTTTCCCATGTACACATATGAATATACCACAGTGAATCTCACCAACATGTATATTCACAGGACACTAACTAACAACAACAACAACAACAATAACAAATCCTGAGAACTAAAAGTAAATAGCAGAAAGATTATTAGATATAAGGGAACAGGAGTGAGGGAAAGGAGAAATACTAGGGACTGAATTAGAGCAAATTATATTTCATGCCTTTATAATTATGTAAAATCGAATCTCAATGTTATTTTAAGTAACCAATAAAAAAGAAAAAAAAAATTATATTAAAACTATCCAAGAAAACTACTGGTAAAAGCAAAGGCAGTAATTTGAAGACAAATGCTATTCAAACAGAAGTTCATTACTTGCTACTTTCTTATATACAGAATAGGGATGGGTGTTTGGTTTGGCATTCTTACTACAACTATGATATTACAAACCTCTACTGATTCCTTGTATTAGTTTTCTATTGCTATGCAACAAACTACCAAAAACTTAAAACAGCACGAACTTATTATCACCCCAGCATGACTACATACTGTGCTTAGGGTCTCAGCAGGCTGAAACCAAGATGATGGCCAGGGCTGTGGTTCATGGTTCTCACAGGGCATTCTTCCAAGTTCACAGGTGGTTGGCAGAAATCCAGTTCCTCACAGTTGTAGTAGAGTTGAGGTCCTGTCAACTGGGACTACCCTCTGTAATTTCTGTCTGTCTGCAGTTTTTTGCTACGTGGCCCCCACAGGCAGTTCCCCAGCATGTATGTTTACTTTCTTCCAGGTCAGCATAGAATTTCTGGACCATTGACTCACCCTCATGCTTCTCATTTCTGATGTAACTGATTTTGACCTTCTGACCAAGATTTAACAGGCTCATGATTAGCCCATTTGGAAACAGAGTCTTTTTTTTTCTTTTTCTTTTTTGTGATGCTGGGGATTGAACTGAGGGCCTTGAGCATGCGAGGCAAGCACTCTACCAACTGAGCTATATCTCCAGCCCATGATTAGCCCATTTGGATAATCTCATTTAAGGTCAACTGACCTTAAGTTCCAGCACCTTAATAACATCTGCAAAATCCCTTCATAGTAGCACAGAGAATGGTGTTAACTGAATAACTGTGAGAAGGTGTTTACACCAGTGAGATGGGAATCTTGGGGATCCTGTCTACCCCATTCCTGAAGCACATGTAAATTTAGTCACAGGACTGAGCTGTGATTTTCAATGGCATTGTTGCCTTTAATACTTACTCCTTTGATTACTTCTATGTACACTATATTTGAATGTTAAGTTGTTGAGAAAGGCCAAGAGACATGCATTCTAGAAGTGATATATTTTCCCCCATGCTCTTAGGATACCTCTTAATAGGTAATCATGGGTCTTTCATCTCTGACTGTGCCCCTAACACCTATACAATTATTGGATCGGACTAGTATTTATCTGCCATTTTTTAAAAGGCAGTTTTTCAACTCAAAATTGCTTACTATTCCTTTCTTCGAGATTTGAGAAGTGTCAGTTTGATCAATGTAGTCCTGGTGATACATCAATTGAGCCCAAGTCTGGTTTGAGGAGTACTTGAACATATGCTTGCCCTGATATATATTTAAAAGCAATATATTTTGTCAACTGGCTTTGTTCAGGGTGCCCCTGCTTCAGGAACAGTGAGGCTGAGGAGCTGGTAATAAAAAGGAGCAAGGAGCAAATGCTAAGCTGAGGGTGGAAATGAGGTATAAATTGTGGTTAAGATGTTCAACCTCCAGGACTACCAGAAACAGCTGTTTCTAGTCTCAGCCAGGTGAAACTACAGAATGTCTGAGATTGGCCTACATTTGGTGTACTCTAGGGCTGCAAGCAACATGTCTCATCTATTGGCCTATGATAAAAGGAATTCCTCACCCCTAGACACCCACCTACCAAGATCCTTGAGGGTCAATCTCTATTTGGGACTTTTAATATGTCCACACATATTGCTAGCTGGTGACAGACTCCAGATTAGTCAACACATAAAAAAAGGTAATGTTCTTGATTATCTCAAGCTGCCAAATTTTATACCCACGATGTAAAGGTTGAGCTAATAGATATCTTGGACACTCATAAAAACCTCAGTGTTTACATTTTGGTTTCTGGGTTCCAAGTAAAAGTTTAAGTGCATTTTAAATTACTAATTTTTCTGTTCTCTCCTTACTCAAGAATTACGAGCCTTTATAGATTCTCATTTCCATGCTGTATAGATTTTAAAGCCCATGAATCATAATTAATCTGCATTTTTATAGTACTGAGTAATAATCCATTGATTCTTGAGCCTATTTATTCTGCTTACTCCACCTAATACTCAAAACAAGGGAAGATAATAGGGGAACTAAGTGCATTTCCTGAATTGAAAACTATGGCGATGACTTTTTTCCCTGAAACCTCTGAGGCTTATAATTAAAATAAACTGGGATTTCTGGCTTAACACCAACAGAAATCAAATTTTAGTGTATATTTCAAAAGATGAAAAAAATAATTTTAAGTCTATCTGATCTTTTCTTAGGCTAATTCCCACTTAACTGCCTACAGATGTGATAGGATGATATTTTGCTCATACCCAGTTCAATTGCTCCAAGTCACAAAGAACTAAATATATTTGGTAAGCAGGGAAATATACTTGGAAAAAGTTTTTTTGCTTTTGTAAAATTTTAATGAAAATGTCAAAATGATGATTCAGGTATACTTCATTTTATTATACTTTATTGCTTTTTGCAGATGTTACATTCACCAATTGAGTTTATGGCAATTCTATATTTTGCCAAGTCTTTCAGTGCCATTTGCCAATAGCATGTTACCATACCACATTTTAGTAATTATCACAATATTTCAAACTTTTTTCATTAATATTATGTTTCAAAGATCTGTATAGTTGATATTACTATTCTAAATGTTTTGCAGCATCCCTAAGTGCACCTATGAAAGACAGTGTTCTGGCTGCACTTTAACAACCAGTCTTTCCCCATCTTTCTCTCTTTTTTTTGGTGGAGCTGGGGATTGAACCCAGGGCCTTGTGCATGCAAGGTAAGCACTCTACCAACTGAGCTATATCCCCAGCCCCCTCTTTTTCTTCTTGAACCTGCCTATTCCCCAAGATACAATACCGAAGTTAGGCTAATAAACCTAAAATGGGCTTTAAGTGTTCAAGAGAAAAGAAGAACATATCTCCCACTTTAAACCAAATCAAAAAATGATATTTTGGGAGGAAGGCATGTCAAAAGACCAGATAGGCACAGAGCTAGGCCGTCTCGCACCAAACTGTTAGGCAAGTTGTGAATGCAAAGGACACAAAGTTCTCAAAGGACATTAAAACTGCTACTGTGGTGAATGTAACAGTAATAAAGTTCAACAGCCTTGTTGCTGACATGGAGAAAAGTTTTAGTTTTCTGGACAGACTAAACCAATTACGGCTCATAAACCAAAGCCTAATCCAAACCAAGACCCTATTTCTCAATTCTATGAAAGCTGAGGGGAAGCTACAGAAGAAAACTCTGAAACTAGCAGACTGGCTGAGGTATAAGAAAAGGTGCCATCTTGTAACATCAAAATGTACAGTGAAGAAACAAATGATAATACAGAAGCTACAGCAAGTTATCCAGAAGATCTAGCTAAGATAATTGATGATGGCTACACTAAACGACAGATTCACAATGCAGACAAAATAGCCCTACATTAGAAAAAGATGCCATCTAGGACTTTCATAGCTGGAAAAAGTCAATGCCTGGCTTTAAAGTACAAGATGACTCTTGTGAAGGGCTAATACAGCTGGTATAAAGTTGAAACCAACACTTGTTTACTATTCCGAACATCCCAGGGGCCCTAAAAATTATACTAAAATCTATTGTGCTCTACACATGGAATGTTACCTGGATACCAGCACATATGCTTACAACATGGTTTACTTAATATTTTGAATCCACTGTCAAGATCTACTGCTCATAAAAATTCCTTTCAAAAATCTTACCATTCATTGACATCCAAGAGCTCTGATGGAGATATACAAGATTTGTTTTCACATCTCCTAACACAACATCCTGTCTGTAGCTCACACATCAAGGAATAATTTTGACTTTCAAGTCTTAAGAGTTTCATTTCATAAGGCTACATGCGTTGAAGATGATTCCTTTGATGGATTTGAGCAATGAAAGTTGAAAATCTTCTGGAAAGGATTCACCATTCCTTGATATCATTAAGAATATATGTGATTCATAGAAGGCTAAAATATCAGAATTAACTGGCACTTGGAAGAAGTTGATTCCAACCTTCATGGACAACTTTAAGGGGTTCAAAATTTCAATGGAGGAAGTAACTGTGGCTGTACTGAAAACAGCAAGACCTAGTATTAGCAGTGGAACCCGCAGATGTGACTGAATTGCTGCAATATCATAATAAAACTTTAACAAGGAGTTGCTTCTCATGGATGAGCAAATAAAACAGCAGCAGGGTTTGAGGACTGACTCCAAATCTGAAGAAGTTCTACTCTGAGTAAGATGGTACTAAACAACACTGCACACTACAGAAAATTCTTATTTTAAGAAAATTGCCTTTAGCAATTATCACCATGATGAGTTAGCAACTATTATTACTAAAGCAAGACTCTACACAAGCAAAAAAATTAAATTTGCTGAAGGCTTAGGTGATTATAAGCATTTTTCAGCAGTAATCTTTTTAATACACTGTTTTTTAGACACGCTGTTGTGCATTTACCACTGTACTTACTACAATGTAGTATAAACACACTTTATATGCACTGGGGAACCAAAAATCGGACTCATTTTATTGTAGTGATCTAGATCCAAAACTGCAAATCTCCAAGTTATAACTATATATGTTTAAGATTTATACTATTTCTACAGTAGGTTAAGTCAAGACCAGTGAATTAGGCTTATGTGTTTTTGGCTCAATCTAAGTATAGCTGTATATCAATAGAATGACTAGCCTTCTAAAGTAGGGGCAACTTCATTCATAGGTATATTAGGGGATAAATGACCATCTATCACCTGCTTTGGGTGGTTCCTAAATACTTTCCAACTTACAACTTCTATATTCATTACCATCTTATAAAGGAATTGTATGTTTTACATAAAGAATACCTTGTTGTCTAGTTTAGGTTGTTTGAAATGTCTTCCATCTCAATTGCCTGGACACATATATTACCACTCATACAGTGATCATGATGTACACACTCTAAGAGTCCCGATATCATCATGAGACTTAATAGACTTAGGTACTTCTACATTAAGCTAAGTAAAAGCCTTAGAACCACTACGCTTAACAGGCCTTTCAAATCATATTCACTATAAGTAGCAATTGAATTTGAAAATATCTTTCTGCTTTGAAAATATAGCTACATATAACTTTATGGAAAAGTCACAGCACTTGGTGGGGGGGGAGGCAACAAAACAAAAACAAAAACCCAATGGGAGTAAGTGAAGTGCTCTCTTAGAAATGAACTAATTTTGAGTTATTACCTCAGAAACATCTCAAATCCATTACAAATATTTCTGGTGCTTGTGGAAATGAATCAAAGGACTTTTTTACTAAAGGTTTTACATTTTTCTTAAATATTATGGCACTCAAGTCCTTCATTATATATTGACATTTATGATTGTTTCTTCAAGGTAGTTCTTGAATCCTTGTACCATTCTAGTTCTGAAAGACTAGAACAAGAAAACCAGGCAAGAACAAGTACTAGCTCCATCACCGATTTGCTGAATAACCCTGAGCAAATCACTTGGATTCTTGTTTTAAGGCTTATCAATAAAAAAGTCAGATAAGCAATGAAGTGCTCATGAAGTGATGAATTTAAAAACACCTTGGAAAGCATAAGCAGTATTCAGATCTAGTTTCATGTGTTTATCAAGGGTTATGCTGACAACAGGCATTGATCCAATTACAGGAGAGATAAAAAGTACTATTTATAATTAGGAAATAAACAGCTCATTTTCCTATTGGCTTATCATTTCTTCTATTTAATATTAAAAACAAGTCATAATTTAACTAAATACAATTAAATTTAAGTAAAATTTAAATTATACCCTCCTTCCCCAGATAAGACACAGAACCATTTTCTTTTCTGAGGCATTTATTGATCCCTCTGTAACCTGATGAGAAAGCCACACTCACAGCTGAGGTATGACAATGTTTTCATTGTTTTTTCAGTCTTGTAGTATCCACAATAATGAAGACAATCCACGTCCACATGTCTGTCCAGAACAAACATAAATCCCGTGCTTCCTGTGTCATGGGTCCAGAGGTAGGAGGTGACAAATTCATTGTTGGCACATTCAAACAACCCGGTAGGCCTTTCCTTTAGGGTCTGCCAGGATAACTATACCCCAACAAGCAATGCCTGGAGGGGGTGGAGAAAAAAAGCATCTTACTTGTATGTCACATTTTAGTTTACCAAGTGCTCCATATGCCATCTATTTAACTTTCACAACATTACTGGAAGATATCTTACCATTATATATCTCTAACAGGAGAGTGAAGCTCAAAAAAGGAAAACAAAAAAGTGCAGAAAGGAAGAAAATACCCTATTACCTCCCCAAGTAAGTAGTTTTAACAAAGGTAAATGATTTAGACAACGTGATTGACAAAATAAGAAATCTGAAAACCTAAAACTCTATTCACTCAGAAAACTGGTTTGTAAAGATAAGGGAACATATGACTATAAGACATTTTGGCAAACAGTGTTGCTACCAAGGGTTGTGGACTTCATCACCCAGCGGTGCAAGTAGATAGATGGGCTTTGAATTTGAACCTGCAACTAAAATCTGGCTTCAAAGCCCAATTTATTAAACCAATGTCAAGTGCCCTCACTCTAACATTCTCTAAGATCTAGAGGAAAAAGAAAAGATTTGGAGGTCAGATAAACGTGGGATCGAAAGCCGGCTCTGTCACTTTCTGTCCAATCCACTTCTCTTAGCTTCAGTTTACTCGGCAATAAAATGGGAACAGTGTAATCCTCTCATCGATATTGTAAGGATTTTAAAAACTGACATTAATAATTCTCAGAAAATACCGTTTTCCTTTTTCTTTTCTTTCCTTTAAGGCGTCTCAACAACTTCTCTCCCCTGCCCGGACACTTGGTCGGGGTGCTCCCACAAGTGTCCCACCAGCGCGCCCCACCTCTCCTGCCCCACGTGGCTGTTGGGTTTACCTCCTCACCCCACCACCCCTGCCCAAATGGCAGTGCCCCGGCTCTCACTGATGCCGACGACCATCTGGGCAATAGTGCCTGGACCCGGGGCATATCCTAGCTTCATGGGCTTCCGCGCCACCAGGTACACGTAAAGGCCTGCCCCGATCAGTCCCGACCCAGAGAGCACTCGGCAACTTAAGCAGTTATTAAACAAGGGCGCTTGCTCCGGGGAAGTCGGCGCTTCGGATGCATCTGGGGACTCGGGGGAAGTGGCCACAGGAGGCTCGGCGACCTTCGTAGGCTGCAGAGGCCGGGACAAAGAAGAACCCATATTCTGGAACTTGGCCTAGCTGCGACAGAACTTCGGTTCTAACTGACGTAAAAGATGCGGCCGGAAAGCAGAGCGCAGCGCGCGGGAGAAGCGTGAGGGCTGCTGGGAAATGTAGTTCTTGCCTGCGTCGCTGCGTCGCCAGGGGACGAAAGAAGCGGAACTCGTAGGGGGAATTTCAGCGACGGCAACCTTGATAACCTCGGAAGACCCCACCTCTTATTATTTGACTTAGCTTTCTCCCCGCCACACCTTTAAATTCAGGGGTGCTTTACTACTGAACTGCCTCCCTAGTTCTTTTTTATTATTCATTTTTAGATAGGGTCTAGTTTAGCTGCTAAGGCTGGACTTGAACTTGCAATCCTCCTGCCCCAGGCTACCAAGTTGCAGGGATTACAGTACTCTTTAGCTGTCTCAACTTTGGGCCTCCTTAGAGAAGTCTGGATCTCTCGGTTTACTGTCTAACACAAACTGTGAAGCCCTGGGTATGTCAGTTCACCTGTTCAGAGACATTTGTCTTGAAGGGTTAAGTCTTATATATTAACTGTATGCTACATACTTTGCTAAGCAATTATCTGCAGTATGTGATTTCTCAATTCAGTATGACATTTTCTCAATAAATGACTGGTTAAGTGACAACCGTAGTTGAAACCAATGTCTGCAGATAAAGAGCCAGCTCTCTCAAATTCCACCTGTGTAAGTTGTGAAAGCAGTACGCAAACGTTATCAAGATATTGGAAATGGATTTGAATTACCTGGATAAATACTTTCAATTTCTCTTTACCTTGTTTCTTAAAGATATGTTCTCCATCTGTCATTTTCATGGTATTGTTTTCTCTTTGAGAGCTCTGGAGGAAATTCCATGCAAAAGCAGATTAATAGATTTGAGGAGTTAATTCAAGATTTGTTTTTGAAGGTTTACATTCTTATCTCTTAAGAATGACCTTTTAATTCTCATTATATCTTTATAAGTCAACTCCTTTATCATGCACTCCCAACACATTTCACCTTTCATTTCCTTTAGGTATAGTTGAATATATATTTCTTGTGCTGGGTTGTTCCCAGAGGATTACTGGTAATAAAGAAAGGAATTTAGCGTTCAAAGGTTGTCTCTGTTGGAAGAGATTGGTAAAAATTGAGACACTAGGTTTAAACTTTTCTTCCTTAGGTTAGCTTTAAAAAATTTAACATGTTAAAAAATATGTGTTACTCTACTTTTTTAAATGGAAGGGATTTGGGGAAGACTGAAAAAGGCAAAAATAAGGACATGGATAAATAGGCAAAATTAGAATACTGGGTTGACCTGCTGCTTAATTTCAGAGACTCAACTGTTTTGATGTATATATGTGGACAGATAGGTATTCATATCTCTACATATTTTTCTATGCATACTTAAATATAGAGGTGTGTATCTATCTCCATTTGTTGTATATTAGAAAGACATTTGGGCAGCACACCTGGCTCTGTTATTATGAGGCAGCCATATAACATAGAGAGTATTACTTATCCTCTCTGGCTTTTATTTGTCTCCTGTCTAAAATGAGATTTGGATAGGCAGTTTCTTTCTTTTCTGACTTGAAAGTCCTGTTATTAGGAATCTCCCTTCTAATAGCTCTGTGGTGCCATACCAAATGAATTCAGTAGTACTTTACCTAGAAATTAATATTTTATGGCTACTCCTTGTTACTATGTCTGATATAACATTCTCAATGCATTCAATTTATTCTTATTTATATGGCACAAAAATATCATTTGGCAGTCATTTGGCAAACATTTTTATTGCACATCCTTAGAGAAGAAAAAAGATTGAGCACACTAGCATTTATGCATATTTGTTACTTACAAATTATCTATTCATATACTACCTTATAAAAGGATAAGGTAAAATAATAGAAATAAAAATCTCAATATCTTCTTATCACAATGAGCTCATGCATCTCCGCGGATAGCATGTCATTTGACATAATTTTATTCATATTTTATCTAGAAGCTTGCCATCTGTACTGTGCTTATTACAGTTGAGAATATCAGAGAGGACATCTTTTTATTTTTTTCATTTTTGTATTAGTGAATTATAGTCATGCATAATAGTTGGTTTCATCTTGACAAAATAATACATGCATGAAATTTAATTTACTCCATTTCAATCCCCAGTGCTCCCACTTTTCCTCCCCTCCTCCCTTCCCTGTTTCCCTACCTGTGCTCTTCCTCTACCCTTTCACTCATTTTTCCTTTTATTTATTTTTAATCAGTGCCTTATTGACATACATAAAAATGGAATTCACTGTGATATATGCACACACATATAGATATTTATACTTTAGCATAATTTTATCAAATTTATTCCTCATTTCCTTCCCTTTGTCATCCTCCCTCCTTCTAATCTCCTTCTTCTACTCACTGGTCTTCATATATCTATGATATCTGACCCCCACCTTTTCCCCCTTACTTTGCTGTAGTTTCCATGTGTGAGAGAAAACATTTGACTTTAGATTTTCTGAGTCTGGCTTATTTGACTTAGCATGATAGTCCCCAGTTCCATTTATTTACAAGAAAATGCCATAATTTTATTCTTCTTTATGGCTGAGTATAGCTCCATTGTGTATATACATCACATTTTCTTAATCGATTCATCTATTGATGGGCATCTGAACTGATTCCACAATTTGTCTATTGTGATTGTGCTGTCGTAAACATTGAAGTGGCTATATTGCCATAGTATGCTAATTTTACTTCTTTTGGATAAATACCAAGGAGTGGGATAACTGGGTCATATGATGATTCCATTCCTAGTTTTTTAAGACGTCTCCATACTGCTTTCCAGAGTGTTTACACTAAATTGTAATCCCATCAGCAATGTATTGATATACCTTTTTCCCAAATCTTTGCCAGCATTTATAATTTTTTGTATTCTTTTTTTTTTTTTTTTTTTTGGTACTGGAGATTGACTCAGGGGCACTCGACCACTGAGCAACATACCCAGTCCTATTTTTTGTTTTATGTAGAGACAGGGTCTCACTGAGTTGCTTAGCGCCTCGAGGTTGCTGATGCTGGCTTTGAACCCATGAATCTCCTGTCTCAGCCTCCCTAAGTGCTGGGATTACAGGCTTGTGCCACCGCGCCTGGTTATTATTTGTATTCTTTTTTTTTTTAATATTTATTTTTTAGTTGTAGGTGGACAGAATATCTTTATTTTTTTAATTTTTATGTGGTGCTGAGGATCGAACCCAGTGCCTCCTGCATGCTAGGCGAGCACGCTACCACTGCGCCATAACCCCAGCCCCTATTATTTGTATTCTTGATAATTGCCATTCTGACTGGAGTGAGATGAAATTTTAATGTAGTTTTGATTTACATTTTCCTCATTGTTATAGAACAATATTATTGAACTTCTTTCATATATTTCTTGGCCATTTGTGTTTCTTTTTTGAGAAATGTCTATTTAGTTCTTTTGCCTGTTTATTGATTGTATTTGTTCATGTTAATCTTTTTGTGTTATTTTTATATTGTGCATATTAATTCTGTGTTGGTGGAGTAGCTGGCAAAGATTTTTCTCCCAATCTGTAGACTCTATTTTCACACTCTTAAATCATTTCCTTTGCCGTGCAGAAGTTTTAAAATTTGATGCCATACCACTTATTGACTCTTGGTTTCATTTCTTGAGCTTTAGGGGACTTGTTCAGGAAATCAGTGCTGCACCATTATGTTAGACTGTTGACCCTATGTTTTCATCTAGCAAATGCAAAGTTTCTGGTCTAATTCCTAAGTCTTTGGTTCACTTTGATTTGACTTTTGATCTGGGTGAGAGATAGGGATCTAGTTTCATTCTTCATGTGGATTTACTTACAGTTTTTCCAGAACCATTTGTTAAAAAGCTGGTCTTTTCTCCAACATATATATTTGACATTTCTGTCAAGTATCAGATGACTATAATTATATGGGTTTGTCTCTGTGTATTTTATTCCATCCCATTGGTCTTCATTGTCTATTTGGATGCCAATATCATACTGTTTTTATTATTATAGTTCTGTAATATAATTTGAGATCAGATATTGTAATGCTTCCTGAATCATTCTTCTTGCTCAAGATTGCTTTGGCTATTCTGCATCTCTTATTCTTCCAAACAAATTTTAAGACTGTGTTTTCCTAGTTATGTGAAGAATGTCATTGGTATTTTGATTGGGATTGCATTGAATCTGTATAATGTTTTGGTAATATGACTATTTTGACAATATTAATTCTGCCTATTCAAGAACATGGAAGGTCTTTCCATCTTCTAAATTCATCTTCAATTTCTTTTTTCTGCTTTCTATAATTTTCATTGTAGAGATCTTTCACTTCCTTGGTTAGATTAATTCCCAAGTATTTTATTTTTTATGAGATTATTATGAATGGGATAGTTTTCCTGATTTCTTTCTCAGTAGAATGATTATTGGAATACAGGAAAACTATTGATTTATGAGTGCTTATCTTGAATCCTGCCACTTTGTTTAATTCATTTATCAGCTCTAAAAGTCTTCTGGTGGAATTTTTGGGGTCTTGACGACATAGGATTATGTCATCAGCAGAGATAATTTGACTTCTTTTCCTATTTGTATCCCTTTAATTTCCTTCTCTTGCCTGATTGCTCTGGCTACAATTTCAAGAACTATATTAAACAGAAGTGGAGAGAGTGAGCATACTTGTCTTGTTCCTGATTTTTAAAGAAAATGCTTTCAGTTTTTCTTCATTCACTATGATGTTGGCTTTGGGTTTATCATATATGGCCTTAATAATGTTGAGGTAAGTTCCTTCTATTCCTAGTGTTTCCAGCATTTTAAGCATGAATGAGTGCTAAATTTTATCAAAGGCCTTTTCTGCAGCATCTATTGAGGCGATCATGTTTGCTGTCCTTAATTCTATTTATCTGATGACATATATTTATTGATTTGCATATGTTAAAACAACCTTGTATCCCTGGGATGAAACACACTTGATCACGGTGTATTATCTTCTTGATGTGTTTTGAATTTGGTTTGCTAATATTTTATTAAGGAACTTTGCATCTATGTTCATTAGGGATATTGTTCTGAAGTTTTCTTTCCTTGATATGTCTTTGCCTGTTTTTGGTATCAGAGTTATACTGGCCTCATAGAATTCATTTCAGTGTTTCCTCCCTTTCAATTTCATGGAATAATTTGAGAAAGACTGATGTAAAAATCAGCTGAGAATCCATCTGCTCCTGAACTTTTCTTTATTCCAAGGCTTTTAGTTGCTTTTTTGATGACATTACTTGATATTGTGCTGTTTAGGTTTTCTGTATTTTCCTGGTTCAATTTGAGTAGGTCATATATGTCTAGAAATTTGTTAATGTCTTCTAGATTTTCTGGTTTATTGGAGTATAGATTTTCAAATTAGTTTCAACTGATCCTCTGGATTTCAGATATGTTTGTGTTTATCTCCTTTTTCATCTCTAATTTTGTTTATTTGGGTCTTCAGGAGCGAGGACAACTTTAATTCTACAAATAAATACTATTCGAATAACTTACAACACAATTTCCAAATAACAGGAAAGTTTTTATTTTTGTCTCTATTTCTTTAAAGTATGTTCCAAAAGATTATTTTTCACTTATGATTGCCTCAAATTATCTCATGCTTTTTATGTTATTTCATTGTGGTATTCCTCCAAAATTCAAAAATGACTTATATAGAATCCATGTCTTACATAGCACATAGCACATATTGAAACCAAGGTATTTCCAATCAAAATTATATTTCCAATCAAAATTGTATTTTGATTGGAAAATTATTAAATTTGTTGACACCTCTTGACAAAAATTAGACTTTAGAAGAGTCTAAGGATAAGAGTAGAGGTCCATGAAAGCAAGCAAAACTATAATTGGAAGAGGACTGTGCATTTGGGGGGGAGGGAAAAAGAAGAAGGTAGAACACTAACTTTTACCTCATTTTATTCTCTTTTGTATTCCTTTCTCTTACTACTTGTTGTCACTGTAGTTTATTTTGGCACTTATGATGCACAAGGCCTACTTTTTCTGTGTATTAATAAATGTAAAAAGTTAAAAATTATAAAATGATATGTACTAAAATATGCCTTTCACAGTCCTGTCCACCAGCCATACAGTTTCTCTTCCCTAAGCAACCACTGTTAATGTTTCTTGTTTGTCTTTTCAGAGATATTGGCATGTACCTGTGTTCTCTCCTCCAAAAATTTTAGAGTCCATTCCATTTCCTACCAGCCAGTATGTAAAGAATTTCTTCATGCTTTTATATGGCTCATAGTATTCCATTTTGTGAACATGCTCTACTATATTTAACTGGCTTCATATTGGCAGATATTAATGTCCATTTAGGCTGTTTCTACTCTTGCTGTTACAAATAGTGCCACAAGAAATAGCTTTGTACACATCATAACACAAACATATGAATATATCTTAGAATATATTTCTTTTTTTTTTTTTTTTTTTGGTACCGGGGATTGGACTCAGGGGCACTCGACCACTGAGCCACATCCCCAGCCCTATTTTGTGTTTTATGTAGAGACAGGGTCTCACCTGAGTTGCTTAGCGCCTCGCAGTTGCTGAGGCTGGCTTTGAACTCGCGATTCTCCTGTCTCAGCCTCCCTAAGTGCTGGGATTACAGGCTTGAGCCACCGCGCCCGGCTCTTAGAATATATTTCTACAAGAGTATCAAATTTAAAAACTTGATGGACATTACCAAATTGCCTTCCACAAAAGTTATACTAATTTACACGCTCCCCAACAAGTATGCAAAGACCTGTTTTCCCTACCCTGTTCTCCAAAATGGTGAATTATTGAACTTTGATCTCTGCCAATCCAATTGGTGAGAATGATTCAACTTTCCTTTTCTTATTATGAGTGAACTTCTTACTGCATATTTAAGGGAAATTCATATTTCTCTTTTTGTGCATTTGAATGCTTTTTTCTCATTCATGTCTAGGAACTTATCACACTAGGGGGTTTAATTTTCTGACTGTGACATACGTTCGTATATAGTTCTCCCCATTTGATATTTATCTTTTCACGTTGTTTGCTTTACTTTTTATTATTCACATTTTTAAAAACATGTAATTGAATCTATCAATTTTTCCTTTTGTAAATTCTGGGTTTCATTAGAAGGACCTTCCACCTTCTATAGTTTCTCATCTTGACCATTTTTTAACACTTAAAATTTTAATACATTTAGAATTTATTCTGTTTTTAGGTGTCAGGAATGAAATCAGATTTTCTTTTTCCCTCGGAGACTGCCCAGTTGTCTCAACACTGTTTATTAAATGTCCCACTCTGACTTTTTATAAAGTACCATATATATTTATTTTCATTCCTGGATGTTATATTCTGTTTCATGATCTGCCTATTGGTTCAAGTGCTCATATCACACTATTTTAATTACTAAACATAATACTTGAAGACTGGTTCCTCTCTATTAACTTCTCTTCTAGACTTTTTTTTTGGATGCTTTTGCTTGTTTTCCACATGAATTTTTTACTCCATTTAGTTATTCTGAAAAAATGTCACTGACATCATCCTTAGACATGTATTGACATCGTAGGTTAATTTAGGGAGAACTGACACCTTTATGACACCAAGTCATCTAAGGTCATGGAATGCTTTTTCTTTTGTTTATATATTATTTTGTATGCCTGTGTAGTATTTTATATTTTTTTGTAATGATTTTACAAATTTCCTTTTGGACATTTTATCCTTTGTCATTACAAATAAGAGATTTTTCCTTCTATTGTATATTATAATTTATTGTTTAAATATAAGAAATCTGTATTTCCACAAATCATAATATTGACTTATCAGTGCATTCTGATGAACCTTTGAAATGTGGCTGGTAGTAGTTTCCTTTTGTGTCATCTTTGTTGATTTGGGGGATCACTAGTATGCCTGCTTCACAGAAAGAATTTGGAGGAGTTTCTTCTATATCTGTACTCTGGGGCAGTTTAAATACCACTGAAATTAATGTATGGTGGGATTTTCCTGCAAGATTTTCTAGTCCAGACACTTTACCACTTGGAGATTGGGAGTGGGAAGGAATGTTCTTTGTCACCTTTCTCTATTTGTATTTTGGAAATCCATTTAAATTTTTCTTTTGGTAAAATATATGTTTCTGGAATATTATCTGTTTCATGCTGGTTTTTAGGTTTGTTTGCAGTGAATTGAGAAAAATCTACAATTCTTTTGCTTAATTTAATAACTTAATCTATCTTAAGGACCCATTTATGCTACCGTATATAGGAAAAAGGAGCTTTGCTAAGGACCTTGAGCTGGATTGATTGTGATGGATTATCCGTCAGACCTTATATGCAATAAGAGACATGCAAAGAGAGATTATATACAGAAAAAAAAAGGCAGCGTGATCACAGAAGCAGATATGGGAGAGATGCAGCTACAAGTTTGAGAATACTGGCAATCATCAGAAACTGTAAGAGGCAAGGAACAAACTCTCCCTGAAAACCATCCTGCTGTCATCTTGATTTTGGAATCTGGCATTCAGAATTAATGACAGAATAAATTTCTGTAGTTTAAGCCATCAAGTTTGTGGAAATTTTATTATAATAGTCACAGGAAACTAATGCACGTACTTGACTAAACTTTTGTTTCAAACTCTACTCAGGAACTGTGGGCCAAGGTAGTAAAGTATGATTGCTTGGGACAGCACCTTCTTTTTAAAAAACATTTGCATTACTTCATTATTTTCTGACATTGAATACTGCTGTGGAGAATTCTGAGGCCAGGCAAATTCATTTTCTAATGTAAGTGACTAGATCGTTTTGTCTAAATGCTCAAATAATTTTCTTTTCCTTCCTTCTTTCCTAAACTTATTGAAGTCCAATAACATCTTTTTTGACTACTCTGGTTCAATTTTCCCAGGCTTAAGCAATAGTTTTCTATATAAATAGATTCTTTTATTTGAGAAATATTTATCAGGATTATGTTTTTTGTAAAGCACAATTACTTTATTACTTTCTTATAACCCAATACAGCCAACTAGCATTGATTACACTTCCTCATCATTCAATTTAAAAGACAATTTGTTGGGTATTTTAAAATAATGAACTATATAATACACAAAAGCTTAATTATGATTAGTTATGTAGACTGGCAAGAGAGAGCAGAGTTAATCATTTGTTCTTTTTTTCTTATATAATAGAAATAAAGTTCTGTTGGTCTTAATATTATCTTTATGTTAGAGTAGTACAAATTTTGGTACATATAGTTTCACTTACAAAGGTATGTAATTTAACACACCTCATACGAATTAATAACGTTTGAGTAACAAAATGAATACAGAGAGGCTTCAGGTTTCATATTAAATTTGATAGTGAATTATCTTTTATGACATAGAATAATTATGTAGAATACCTTTACACACTTATAACCCTAAGAAAAGAAAAATAATTGTTTATCATCAAAAGTGTCCCAATGGCCATTTGCTTTATAATATGATGACTGAAACTCTAAGGAGTTTAATGTCTATCAAATCTGTATTTCTTAGCTTTAGGTGACAGAGCAAATATGCTTTATTTCTTGTCGTGAATTTGTCTTTTCCTGAAATTTTGACAGACTATGCACTTACAAGAGCACCTCTGGTATCATGGTTTTCCTCATGTTGTTGTTTTTTATGAAGTATACTATTTTCTCCATCTTTCTTCTTATATGTCCTTCTATTTTACTTAATTATATATGAATCCTTTCAGAATATTCTTAAGAAGAATGTTCCCCCAAGAATTTCTCTAAAAGAAATTTTGGAGATGGAAAATTAAAGAGAGGAAAATTGAATATTGAAATGCCCTTGGCTTTCCTTAGAGTTGATACAAACTTTGCCAGATTGATGATGGTATTGAAGTTTTTAAATGTGATAACAAGCCCCATAACCCTTATTTTTTCCTATAAAATCACCATATACCTATGGCTCCTTTTTTACTGGATCTTTTTTAAAGACTGGTCTTTCAAGTCTTTAGTTTTCTATTTTTTTCCTCTTACTCTTCAATTCTTAGCTTCAAAGAACTCCATGTCTCCTTATATATGCAGTTTTGCAATGTACCCCTTGTGTTTGAACATCTTTTGGAATTTTGCTTTTAGTGTATGGCTCTTGTGGCTTATTCTGTTGTTGAAGCAAAATGTAGGTCCTTGTAAAGGACTCACTTTGAGTTTCTGCAGGTGTATCTCTGTGATGAGCCTCCATTTCTAAGAAAGAAAGAGACAAATTTTACCTTCCACAGCAGAGGTTTGGGAGATACTAGCATGATGAGGAGCTACATCTCTATCCATATTCTTTTGGACTTTCACATGTTTTCTCTTTCTCACCCATCTAGAATGCACAGAAACTTCATAATATGAGAATTCCTTTGTCATTATAGTGATAAATGGTTTGTTCAGACAATATAAGCTCATTAGTTCAGGAAGATAAACATCTACCCTTTTGTGACAAGAAATAGACTCTGCGAATTTCCCTGAAGCAAACAGTCTGTTCTGCTACTTTGTTCATGAGTTGTGTTTGAGAGAATCTTTATTATTTCCACAGACAGGATGAGTGGTCACTCACGTGGTGGACTGTAGCATCAGCAAAATGGAGGAAGAATAACAAGGAAGTGTGACATGCTTGGGACCCCTCTTCTGTGCTCTTGGAGCCTAGAGTTGGCCCAGTGGAATAACAGCTTACCACTTTTTCCTCTTGTACTATTGCCAATGTGGGTCTGCCCTTTAAACATTTTTTGTTGTTGTTGTCTTCAAGAATTCAAAACATACACATTGTTGTATCTTATTTTATTTTCTGAATAATCCTTTTCATCCTTTAAATTTTATCTTTGTTCCTTAATTTGTTTATGGAAATTTGTGTTCTCTCTTGTATTCCTCTGTTTTTGTCCTTATAAATGTAATGGCTTCATTTTTCTCCCACTGCTTTTATTGAGCTCTGACAACTCATATTTTATCTTTTCCTGCTGTCTAATCATCTCATTCCTAAGTTCTTTTATTAGTGCTTTGGACTCCTGCTTCATAGACTTGATAGCTTCCTAATGTTTTTAAAATTCAGGGAGCAACATTTGGTCATGATGTTTATATTCTCCCTGATAATATTTTCCTGAATGTTGTTATGAACCCAGCATCTATTTTTCTTGTTTCTTTCATTCTGCCCCATTTCTCTTACTGTATCTTTGACTGCCCTTTTTTGGTGGCTTGTTTAATTAAGTATCTTCTAAAGGGTGAGTTTTCCCAGCTATCAGGAAGACATTTATATTGGGACAGAATTGGAACCGAGTTCCAGGTCAGTTGCCATTATCCTCACAGTTCAGGGAGTGGTGTGAGTTCCTGTTACCTCCTCGTCTGTCTCCTTAGCAGATGGAATAGGCAGCTTTGAATAGACCTGACAATTCAAAGTCTTTTTCTTCTGTACTGCTAAAGAGGCCATATGCTTCCTGTATGTGGCTTGACAAACACAGCCAAATTGTCTACCTGAAATGAGTGTCTATTATTGAACCCTTACCCCACCTGGAGAGTTTTCACATCTCTTGTTGCTTTCCATTTTAAGTAATTCATATAATTTTGATATCTTATATGTATATTTATTATTTCCTAAGTATACCATCCATGAGTAGACTATTAGAATTTATTCACTTTAAAGCATTCTCATACTGTTTAGCACCATACCTTGTACCTAATTGATACTCAGTAAATCTGTTTTATTAGATTGATATATCATCCTGGGCCCAGGTTTGAAAAAAATACTTTCAGTATTATGGGTATACATTAGTAAATTCAAGGTTACCCCTTTGTTTTCTGTAGTTTGAACTGACAAGAGACTTGAAAACTAAACAATTGAAAAAGACATTCCCTAAAGGTAACCATCAAGTGTAATAAGACTCAAGTCAAATGGCCCAGCTGTCACAGTAAAATACAGCCTATTGACTTCCTTCTCACTAGGGAAAAGCACTGCATGCCACTTACCACAGACAGCATGGAGAGATAGTATCACCCCAAGAACTGCAGGAGGGAACGCTCTGTGCAGCTGAGAGAAAGGCACAAAATAGATTTGGCTGGTAGTAGATAACCAGGTGTGTTTATAAGGGGTATGGGTGGAAAACATAATTATCTTCCTTTAAGGGTGGAAAAAGTAAATAGCACCATAGTTAAAATCTAAATGAAGTGACCAACAGCATTTTCTTAATCACTCAGTAAATGATTAAATACTAAACAAGTACAAACTCCTAATGGAAGAGAGGGTGGGGGATATCACTCTTACACAAAATGAGCAGGTTTGAATTCATCTCTTAAGTTTTTGGAACTTAATCTATAAACTAAGCATATACATAAAAAATCTATATCTAGGAAGGGAGGGGGTATGGGGGGAGGAAAGATTACCCTAGGTACATGTATGAAGACACAGATGTGACTCAACCTTGTGTACAATCAGAGAAATGAAAAATTGTGCTCCATATGTGTGCTATGAATTAAAATGCATTCTTCTTTTTTTAAAATAAAAAATAAAAAACTAAATCTATATCTATAGGCTTTAACAAATGTTTTCATGGAGGTAGTAAGAATATTTAGTGACAATGTAGTAAAAAAGGGATTATTTCTAATAGGATAGAAGAAAATGAGTAGAATTTAGGAGGAAAAATGCTTTTAAGTTGAGCCTAAAAAGAAGACTGATGTCAATGAATCAAATTGCACTCTGTTATCATGTAAGCCTAAATAGAACAAATAAATAAATTAAATATGAAAAAAAAAGAAGACTGATGTATGGAACACTGGACCATAGATAAATGTCAGTAATTTACTTTGTCTTAAGGTAGGATTAAGAAACATAATAAGTAACCTTGAGAAAATGTTTTGCGCTTAAACGATGTTGTTAACATATATTATTCATATGGATATATTACTATGAATTGAGGGCACATATAATTAGAACCTTAAAATTATGAATTTAGCTTTAAAATTGTAAACGTTTTTTGCAATAATTTCCCAATGATTCTCAACTTGTGATTTCAGATGTTTGTCCAAGAAGTTTATGTCATGCAAAGTGGTAGCCAGTGTACATTCACATTGCCTCAGACCACTGGCATTGACTCCTTATTGTACCTCATTTCAACAGAACCAAAGATAAAAACATCATTCAAAATATTGTCCGAGGCGGTTCCAAGATGGCGGCCTAGACGGACGCTGTGGTCAGTCTCTCCAGAGCCAGAGGTTGAAGTTGTGGAAATACCATCTCCCAGCCAGCTTCTGGATATCATCCTACAGCTACCCGGGCAGGAATTTCACTTGCGCGTGTAAGCAGGGCCACCAGCCAGCAGCCATAGCCACAAGCAGAGTGACTTCAGCAGCAAG